>AMYF01000134.1:0-107033 GCA_000315175.1 Herpotrichiellaceae sp. UM238 | reverse complement strand
ACTAATGGAACTAGTGCCTTACCTACTGCGTTAATACACTCGATAACGGACACCCATTCCCTCTGTTCGGCCCTCGAGACATAGGATCGCTTCGAGGCAGTAGATCCTATGATTGTCTGGTTCGCGCAGGGCCCGAGCGCATTACCTGTTTCGTCCATATTATAGATGTTCGTAATCTTGATTTTGTATACAGTAAGCAGCGATAATAAGATCATAAACCACTGGGAAACGTTCGAGGAATAGAGATCATGAACTCGTTCACTAGCTATTGCAACACCCTTCTTTGTCTGCAAAGCTGGGTGTCGTTTTATGAAGTTTCTAGTCCATCGCTTTCCTAGCTTTCCGTCACCACTAGAGGTCTTGTGGATGAGGGAGGCCATTTCTCGTAATTGGGTATGGTTGAATGCGTGTCCTGCTCGCTCAGCTTCGAGTAGCCATTTAGCTAGCATATCCTCTTGTAAGGGACTGAGTTTTTGTTGGCTTGCGTGACTAGTAACGCGATCTCGTCGGCCATGTCTTCGTCTTGACAAGGTGGAATGGTGGAGGTTGTACGCAACTGCGCAGGCTCGGATAGAGGAAAAGCGACCAGTATCGAGGTCTTTGAGGGCCTGAGATATGATATATTCTTTATCCATTGCTAATATGCTGAGTTGGTTGAGTGGTAAGCGATCGCAGTGATGATGGTGGTGTTGAATGCGGTGTTGCAGTTCTATGGTGGTCCACTTCCCTGTAGGTGGAGTTAACCCGAGCTGACAAACACATTCCTCGCCTGCCTCTCCGGCCCGCTTGATTCGTAATCGATGTTTTCCGTCCAGGCGTACACTTCCTTACCCTCCTGAAGTCCTCAATGCCCCGGCTCAACCCAAATGTCGAGAAGCATGATTGATAAGCCGTAGCATGTGAAGTTGTTTCAACAAGCAAAACGCCTATGATCGAGACGTCTTGGATGGTGCAATGGTTAGCATACCACCCGGTCTCGGTGGTGATCCAGTGTTCGATTCCTGGTCCAAGAGTTGCTTTCGCTTTTTGGGAGCGATTAATATCTGAACTTCGATGAATCTGGCCGGATGCTGCTTGCACAAGGTCTTTAGTGCAGTAGCCTTTGACACTCCATGGTCCGAAGCTCACTTTTTGCTAACCTTTCCATCCACTGCCAATCACAAATGTTGCAGGAGGAAGTTGACATGCTGATGTGCAGAAATTGCTTTCACTACTTGACTCTTCCCGCCCCGGCCACTGACGCTGCTCATTCTTTGTCTTTGGTGGTGCAATTTTTAGCATGTCCCTTTGTTGTTTCGTAGCCAGAGTCCCAACTCGACTGCTGGGCCAGTGGTTTTGTGTTCGAATATGCCTTGCTTGATTTCAATCAATCCGATTTGGGTCGGTGGTGTCCCATACTAATATTCGCCTCATTATTGAGACGGGAGTTCTAATTTGGACTCAGTCTGGCCAAAGTTTCTTACTGGCATACCCAAATGGATTCGTGGATCGAAAGGGTGGGTACGTGTGAAGCAAAACACATTCACTCCATTTGGCCGTCATTCACCTGCAGCATGGTGCTGTGGAATGGCACGGTACCTTACCTCTTAGATTCTGCAAAGGTCAAATGTCACCTACCTGTGGCGGTGTGCAGTTCTCGACTGACGAGGCATTGCTGGCGATTGCCGCAGCTTTGAGCTTATGTACAGAAATCTCCTTCCTCCTTGGTTTAACCCGCATTAATTCCATTTGGAAAGGTAATCCTATTGATGGTTATGGCTGGTTGAATCGTGACTGCTACCGAGTCCGGTTTGTGCTTTCCTGGATGCCTTGCCCGTTGAATACTAGGGACTTTGATCGGCAGTCCTGGTCACTAATGGCACGGTCGATACATGGTTTCCAATTTTGATGTGGACCTCTCTTATAGGAATGGTCAAAGCCTCAAGCTTCTGTCCTGCCGCCTCGCTCAGCTGGCAGACTGCATCAGAGGGCTGCTGCAGGGTCCAGGCAATACTGATGTGGAACTTGTCAACTTCCTCAGGTGAGGATTGTGATGGCGGACCGTCCGAACGCACTTTGCTAACGCCAACGGCATCGGCTCCATCGCCCGCATACAGCTTTGGAAGTAAAAACTTGCAGGCCGTGCTGTTGCAGATGCTGAGCAGATCGCGCATTCGGTCTTCTCTGCACCTGGTCAAAGTAACGATGAGGAAATGACGGCTCTTCTCAAAGTTGTGCACCCACCGTACACCGCTAGGGATGACATTGAATGCATAGATCCGTGCATCTTGGATCGCTGTGGTGAGTTGCTCCTCGAACATGTCTTTGTTTGCGGTCGTCAACGTCAATGGAGCAGACAGGCTGATGTGAAGAGGAAGACGGACACCAAGTTCCGAGCGTAGTACGCTATGGATGCTAGTCTCGGGTGTATCTAGCTTGGAGTTGTTTTGCTCGGAAGCTTCAGCGATGATCTGGTCGAGGCAGGCCAGTCCTTCATCTGCTGGCAGCCACTCAAGATAGATGAAACTTGGCCAATTCCCTACCACATGAGGAACTTGGCGCTGGCGTCCACCATGCAAGGTAGGGTCGTCAATAGTGCCTATCCTGACGCTAGTGGCATACAGCGTTTGAAAGCTGCCAGGTAGAGGAGGTGGCTTTGCGACGCATCGAGCAGAAACAACATCGTGCTCCTGCCTCTTCCTCTTTAAGGACACGTTAGAAGTTTCCTGCTTTCGGGGTCGATCCTGGATAGCCTCATTTGACTGTTCAGGATCATCTTCGGAATCGGAATAGCTGACCAAGACCATAGCGATGACCACATGGTTGGTGCCCTGATAGGCCCTTCAAAGTCGCTTTCGCACGCTAACCAAAGCCGCCTAGGCCGTGTCCCTGCCAAGCACCACCCAGGCATTAAGGCAAGCACGCGTCTCTCTTTGCGGTGAATGTGTATTATGCGACACCTTTCCTCACTTCTCATAGACACATCGTGCATCCAAGGCAGCACGCTCATCAAACCTTTGAGTGAGGATTTTCATGTCTCAGAGCTATGCCGAATCAGCCTCGGGTGTGGAACGATGGTTGCGCGGCCGACACCTAAGACGGTGGAACCATGAGATCAATCCTGACAGCTTATGCTGAGGATCGTAGGATGGCATGATGTCAATGGGTTTGTTGACTTTGACGAATGCCTGACTAGCCCTCGCACCACCAGCATTTGCTGGCACCACCGTGGCATGAGTAGCACCACGCTCACCAATCCTTGATGAGCAGTTGATGCCGAGTCGTAAATATCAAAGACCCGAGCAATACCTTCATTCCCTCCTGTCGCTTCCTACTTTGCTATTCATGTAATTTTCCTTCGTGAATTGTCGGTGGCTCCCTGTTGATGACTTTTCCTCCCATATCGTTACTTCGGAGGACGGCACCCGAATCGCTGCGTATCAAATATGGCTTCCACTGACAAGCATTGGGTATGTTCACTCCTGTTCAACCGAACTTGCTCCAGACCCGCATCTAATCGACAAACAGGCACAGCAATATGTCAACGATCCATTGATAGCACCACAACCTGCCGACGAGACCGGACCAGGCAGTTCGTTTCGGCCGGAGCCAGAAACACCCACTTCCACCGCTACTCCTCCCACTCCGCCGTCATCGTCTAGGCCAAGACGATTGAGCAAGACCAACCCTTCGAGACGCTCGCAGGATCATGGTGTGGCAAGAGAGGTGTCAGGAAGCTCACCAGAGGAGATACACCCGTCACCACCACCACCATTGGTCTCTTCACGTAATGGTCACTCCCCGCGCAGCACTGCAGGCCATAGAGAGGAATTCTTAGGTACGGGCAATACTACCCGACCGCGCCGCTCCTCCTCTCTCAAAGAGCGATATCCGGGGGACCCGAGTGTCAACCCACTAGACCAGCTCGCAAGAGAAAAAGCCAAAGCTGATCGAGCCCGGTACACAACAAAGAAACACGCGATCAAACCCGACACTATTGATGGCCTCGATCAAAGCGGCCTAGCTCATTATCACCACGAAGGGCCCTACGATGCCACCCTCTACGCGCGAAACAACAGTCTAAAGTCTAGTCCCGTCGCGGCCGTTGCAGGACAAAACACCGAGGCACTGAAAGCAACACCGCACGAAAGAATCGTGGACAGCGTCCAGTACCACCACCCTCTCGATGGTGTAGCCACCACGCCTCCGGGCATGACGGATCGAAACGGCCAGACGTACTATTACAGAGAAGGCGATAACATGATGCTCGAAGAGAATGCGCCCGGCGGGCCGTACAAGAGGTGGCCTGGTGTGCAGTATCATCCGGACGACATTGGAGGGAAGGGCGAGCCGAGTTATAGTATCGAGAAGGCGTTAAAAGAACATAACCTGAATGAAAAGGAGGAGGGTGTTGAGATGCAAACTCGTAACAGCCATGGCCATAGTACAAGTGGGGATTACAGAGCTCAAGCTTTTGGAGATGATGAGGATGGAGTCAGAAGGAGCGACAGCATTGGCAACAAGCTCAGGAAGAGGGTTGGCAGTCTGAAAAAGAAGGTAACAGGCGATGAGTAGTGCTCTCCGATACCACGGGAATTGTGGACAGCAGTCATACTTTTCTGTACGATACATTCACGAGGATTTGCAGGACCCACGAAGATAGACTTCTTATGAGTACATACTTCTCACAGAAATGTTTCACGCATGCTGGAGTTCTATCGTTCCGTAGGTTTCTCGTACCTAAGTTCTAATGCCGTTAATCATTGATCTTTATCTCACCATTGATGCACCGGCAAATGCTCGCTAAAATGCTGCGAAATGGAATTGGCACACCAACACTGTCACCACGACCGTGGTGCCTGCCCACTTCGGCCCATTCACCTCATTTCTGAAAGTCAAGCCTGAACTTGAACTGGATCGCAAACGCCGGGTCACTAACTCCCACCTCTTCTCCGTCGCTCACCAGCTCTCTCAATTTCTTGTCCAGATTCGGCCGCGTCGCCTGCTCAAGCCCAGGCGGAAACCGCTGATACAGCGTCTTCGCCTCCGACCTGATACTCGGCTTCTTGAGCTGTGCTTCTGCCCGCTCCGCCAGACTATCCAGGAAGTCCTGCAGGGTACTCTCTGGATCGACGTGTACGGTCTGCGCGAGGTTTCCACAAACGGGACAGTCGTCTTTCTTCTCGGCGGGAAAGGTGTAGGTATAGAGACCGGTTTCGGAGTCACCAGTGTACATCATGTAATTATCCTGCTCTGGCGTGCCGAGAAAGGGAGCGCAGGACGTCGCGATTTTGAGCGCTTCGTTCGTGCACGCTGCGGCGATGATGGCGTTTGTGGATGCGATTGCGGGGATTATGTTTTTGATCACGCCTTGTGTCATTGCGTAAGTAACGCCTGGGATATTGAATTCCTCGGCGCGCTTTAAAGCTGTCTGGTAAAGCCAGGAGACGTGCTCCGGGTCGTCCATGTCTACGGGCTCATCTTTGCGTTGTTCGGGCCAGGCAATTATGTGTGCCCATTCGATGCAGTGCTGGGGTTGGCGAGGAATCGTCGCCAAGGTACATAGGGGCACAGCAGGGCGTGGAGCATGCATGCCGAGTTGACATTCGATGCAGGAGGTCATTGTTGGTAAGATCACCTTGGCTTGCCCTTTGAAGCCCTCTGTGCCGCCGTCGATGAGAGGTTTGAGGGACTCGGGATCTTCCATGTCGACCATGTCAATGAGTGTTGCATTGATCCAGCGGCGGGCTTCAATGCTGTCGAGACCGCAAATGATGAGCTTGAATTGCATGTAGTAAGTCTCGTCCTTGTCCTGGATTTTGCCGTTATAAGGCGTTATGCGGACGCCGGGAACGCGCCTCATAACGAACTGCGCCGCAACTTCTGCTTTCGATTTGCCCACGTCAGACTGGCGGAAGAGGAACTGGCGATTGAGATTGCTAACGTCGATGGTGTCCATGTCTATCACATGGATGTCTTTGAAGCCGCTAAGGGCGAGGTTTTTCAGGAGTTCGCAGCCGAGGCCGCCGGCACCAATGACTAGTATCCTCGATGATTCGAGGGCGGAAATTGTATCTGGCCCCGGAACATAATCGGGGTCGGCGTACGGGGAGGAGGTGCTGAGGATTGTGTCCAGGTAGCGCCTGGGTCGGTAAGTTAGCTTGAAGACTTACCACCGGAAGATGATACCATTTACCATCGTGCTCGAGAGTTGACTCCGTTCGCCATAGTTTCGGCCTCCATCTCGTTCTGCTCTCAAATTCTGCCACCACTACCAAAAGTTGTTCAAACCAGAAACGAGTCACGTGGGCTTTAATCTGGGTCGGTAATACTGGTCACAATGGCCGTCACTGTCTCAATGAGCACTTTCTACCTTGGTAAGGAAAAGCATGGCTCTTGATGATTCTGAGACCAGAAGAGAGAGAGAGATGCACCATCTGGTCGTTGCGAGTGACCTGGAGGTGGCAAGGCAGAAGAGCAGTTCAAGGCGTTATCGATGGAGACCGCGTTAGCGCGGCTTAGCTTGTATACGAAGTGTGAGGGCACTGAGAGCTCTTGTCAGGGAGTTGGCCTGCAATGCAATTAATGTCAGTCTATATCTTCATCAAGGCACAGCTCCATGAGTGTGCGGAGTTCTTCCCAAGTTCGCGGCGTGATGAGCGTGGTCTATTGCAACGAAAGGTAGGATGTGAAGGACTGAATTCCCTTCGACGTTTTCACTTTGAAAGCCTTCACTTTCTTGATCTGCACGGATTTTGCCAAACTGTATCAGCCACTGGGCCACTTCCCTCATTTGTGAGAGCGCAAACTGCGCCCATCCTGTCATTATCACATTCAACCTGCAAGGAGCCGAACACGTTCTCTGCACAATGGGTGACCTGCTCGAAGAAGTCAAGACCACCAAAAAGGTGCAAAGCAATATCGAGAAATTTGAGTCTCTTAGTCTCCACGAGAATCAGAGCCGCAGTCTATCAAGCAGCAAGTTTGCAAAGTCCAGGCCTATCATCGAGGTCGAACCAGAAAGCGAATGTGTCCCCCTTCTAACCCCTGTCAGCTCGAGGTTTGTGGACAAGCCTGTCCATCAGATAGTGCATATGCAGTACACTACTGCGCCAACAGAGTCAGCCGCAACAGAGCATAAGAGACATGATTCATCTGCCTTCATCCAGAAAGTATATCTCAAATCATCTTCGCCGCACTCCTTGGCTGACGATGCGAGAGAAATACTAAAATCTCAGCCGGGCATCAACGACATCGAGGCTGTCTTGTCCTATATTCAGTATGGTATGGATGGACAGCAGGATTTCAATATCAAAGTGACGGGATCGAAGGCAAGCCAGCTGATACGGGTGCTTGTCACGACCACCCTGCCTGATCTGTGGCCGAACTTGGGCCGATCAGAGATGGGAGGATCATCGAAGCACATGAAGCGCACACTCTTGCTGGCTTTCTTCAGCATCACTGGTCTCGAGGCATTGCTCGAACAGATCCGTTCTCATACGAGGCCGCTGGCCAACAGCAATCGAGAAGCCCTTGGCATTTATCTTGATTTCCTCAACAGTCTCCTTTCTGGCTCTGACATTGTGCTTAGACTAATACAAGACATGGACCACCTGTACGCCAAAGAGTTTCAATGTAAGCTGTTCTGGCAAAGCGTAACATCGCTTTTGGCAGGCAGCAAAGTCTTGTCTACCACAGCATCCATCCCGAACGCGGTTGCAGAAAGTGGTGCAGCTTTGAAAGTGCCAGACTGGCTCCTTAATGGTGAGGAATACTCGAGATGGCTTGCGCGGAACATCGTCAGAGCGGCGAATGAGATTGTTCTACAAGATCTTCGATCATGGTCATGCCTCACCCAGCTCTTGAAGAGAGGTCTAAGCCTAGGCTATAAAGGTCTGTGTTCTTATCTCAGTGCAGGCGCTAGAAGCTGACATGGTTTAGACATCTTCGTCTCGGTGATATACCAGTCTCTGCTCCTCGGTCAAAAAGCTTTATGGTCGCCATTGCATCTCTTAGTCAAGGACCTCCCGACACATGACCAGAAAGTGGTCTTCGACTGTATCCTTGATAATTTATCGCATAACTACTTCCGTGGCTCACAAAGCATACCGCATAGCACGAAAGATCCAACTACAGCTACGGCGATTGCAGGAGCAGCGGCTCTGATAAATGGCTTGACTTCGCACAATGAGTACCTATTTGAATGCGCCATCGACTGGGTATCGACTTCGAACGGCTACCATAGTCGAGGCTCCGGAATGAGACGAGCATTGATAGCTGTGCTAGCACAGTCATCAGGTTTGGCAAATCATCATTTGGATCACATGTGCTAATGACGGCAGGCAACCTTGAACGAATCCTCGACAGAACACTCACAAGATTCTCAGACAAGCTACAAATTCAGCATGCACCCACAGCTCACCAAGAGCGTGAGTAGAAGCGCTTCCCTGGTGACTCGAACCAAGTGCTTACTTGTGATCTCAGATCTGGCCGAGACAATCCTTCTAGTAATTGGATACCTGCACCGCCGAAGTCCTGCCTCGCTCAACCAAGATCCCATTCCTTCACTCATTATGCACTCGGTTTCAAATCGACTAGCCTCATCCGTTCCACGAACACGACTACTCGGCATGGTCGTTGGTGTTGGCATGTCACAATGTGTCGATGAGCCTGGCAGAGTAATGGACTTTCAAGTCGAAGAGATGAATACAGATGAAGTGAAAGACTTGCTCGCTCTGACATCCGTCAACGACCACATCGGTAATTTATCCGATCTCAAAACTCTGCCAGACGTCCTCGTCCGAGACCAATCAATACCTCGCTCCCGGAAACGCAAAATCGCAGCCTCAGAAACCCCACCTGTCAAACGCTCCGAAGCATCCTCAAAGATCGTGTCAATAGAAGAAGTCCCTTCCTCGTCCTCTGATGAAGAAGACTTAGTACCATATCAGAAACCCCTCCATGACCCTGAGGATTCGGATGAAGATCCAACCCTTCTCAACCGCGATAAGCCCAAGCCGCCAATCTATGTCGTCGACTTAATAATGCAACTTCGGTCTCCACCGGACAAACTTGATGTCATTTCTCTTGCTCTAGCAACAGCTGAGGGTCTCATCAAGCGTAAAGCGAATTTCGGAACAGAGCTGACGGACAACGTTCACGGCCTAGCGTCTGCGCTGATCAATCTACAGGACGGAATGAGTAAGCCGGAGCACCAACAGCAACGGCGTGACTCATTGATTGCATTACTGGTGGCACGCCCAGAGGTGATGGGCAAGTACCTGACGAGCACATACTTCGAAGGCGACTTTAGCCTTTCGCAGAGAAGTACGCTCCTCACTGCTATTGGGATGGGCGCGAGACAGCTGGCTGGATTTGCGGATGCTCACGCCTCACAAGCGAACGCAGATTTATTTCCCTCGCAACGATTGCCACCACACCTCCAGCCAAGCCCTATAACGGGCCCTAACAAGGGAAAACACCCTTCCTCTTTGAAGCAGCTGACAATCAACAACCCAATCTCAACCTTAACAAATACAGTAACGATGAATTCAATCCGCCCCTTAGCCGAAGCGGCCGCTGAAAGTCAGTCCGGTGCCTCGCCAGATATCCTCAAAATTGCAAAAACAACACGCGTGTCCTCCTCCCTCTCAATTAAGTCACAGCAGTCCAAGGCTGCAGAGGAACGAACGACCAAAATCCCCCGGAAGGTGCACGAGATATTGGCGAGCAGTATCTACATTCCTCTGGTCAGCCCGCTCACTGCTATAATAGCATACGCCTCAGGATCGACTCCGCACGCCACGGCAAACTCGCTTCTACACCCTAGCATCTTGTCTCTGCACATGCAGACACTGACGTTGATCCTACACACCCTGGGTCCAACAGGTCTATCGCCCCCCCAAATATACTCCTCAATCACCCATGAGACTCTCGCTCTCCTCGGGGTCCTAAGCCACACCAACAAGCTAGTCCTGGACCCCGTAGTCCTGCCCGCAGTGCTGGGATTGTTCCTCGCGCTCATCGACATCACGGTTGCAATCGGCGTTCCCGCGCAAGAACGCTTGTTGGGTTCTGACTTCGGAGACACCGTAGCAGAACTTGTGCGGTGGGTCGGCGGGCTAGAGGGCACATCTGGCGCTCCGCCTCCGACCAGTGAGAATGGGAGAGGCGAAAGTGGAGTTGCGTGGACGGTTCTCGCGGCAGGTATCCAAGTGCGCTGGTACGAAATAGGGCGGAAATTCCAAGGCCGCATGCTTGGGCTCGACATGGACGAGTGAAAGTGTTTGTTGTTGTAGTGGCGTACATCACGAGTATGCAATTTATTCCTGAGGCTTGTGGCCTTGGATATTGGAATGTGGTTGATTGGGACTTGGAAGGGCAGCCTGGCAGTAAGAAATCACTGGATGGCTGAGGCAGCTCCTGATAACAGCTAAACTGGTGTCCAGTCCAAAGACAGGATTAAATCTTGGATGACATAGACACGACAGCCCCATGTAGAAGACAATATCTGCTACCAAGGTCCATGTGGACTTGTTCATTAAGTCATTCTCTTCACTGTAAAACACTGTCCAAGTGTAAAACGTAAGGGTATCTAGCTCGCCTTTCCATCCTCTGCAAGTTTTGCTTGTTAATGATCGTACCTCATGCACATCGATTATGACCAATGCGTGTCTCTGCTCCTCAGTTCCGAATTTTCTCGAATTCGACCAGTGTTTGATGTGTTGCTGCCCACTTCCCCACTGCAACGCCTTCAGGAATCGAGTCACTTTCAGCGCCAGGGTTGCTGCGGTCACCGTCCTTGCTCAGCTCATCACCAGTCTCACCAGGAATAAACTCATGGGCTAGGAATTCAGAACCTCGAGGGTTCTCATCAGTGCCATCACCACTAGCCCTTCCCCTCCTCATCGCCCTATCTACCGGCTCAACAACTGGGATGCTCCCATCACTCTGACTCTCTCCTCTCTTCCTGCCACCAGCCTTTCTCCGTTTCAACCTCTCCCACGCAGCTTCACCTAGGTGAGAGCACTACTTCTGACCACTGAAACTCTTCCTTCTCTCGTGCGCAGCCGTCGCATCAGCAACCAATCGATCAGTCTGCTCCTTCTCTTTCATCTCCCTCACCTTGGCTAGCACAACCTCCTTGAAGATGGCAGATTTCGCCGCCTTGCTAAGATTCCTCTTCTCCTTGGTCTCGCTTGTCACGAGGCCACGACCGGGACTCACACCCCGCTCATGCTCGTTCTTGATGGCCAGATTCGCGGCTTTGGAGGCGTTAAGCGGAATGTCAGCTTTATCTTTCTCGTCAACTTCAGAAGATTCTTCCTGGAGCTTGAGCTGCTCGATGCGGTTCGCAAGCTTGACGAGTTCGATGCCGCGCTTGAGTTTGGCCTTGGCCATGTACGACCTGATTTCAGGTAGCAAATCATGGTCAGAGGCCGTTTCACCTTCAAGCCACCTATGCTTGAGAGCATTGCCAGAATTTGCACGTTTCTTCGGATCAGGTTGCAATAGAGACATGATAAACTCCTTGGCGTCTTTGCTGACGTCCTTCCAGTATCGTTCGTGGAAGATGATACGGCCGCTCCTACATTCCTCGACTAGGTCTGCGAGGTTCTCGGACCGAAACGGAGAGTAGCCGCAGAGGAGGGTGTATGTGATGACGCCAAGGGACCACATGTCGACGGCTTTTCCGTGACCTTGTTTCAGCATGACTTCTGGGGCTGCGTAGCCGAAGGAGCCAGCCATTGTGGTCAGGACTTCACCGGGAGTATCGAGCATCTTGGCGATGCCGAAATCTGCTAAAACGAGTTGGGAGGCCGGGTCGCGCGTAAGGTAGAGCAAGTTTTCGGGTTTGAGATCTGCGCATTTTAGTATGAAAAGGTTCAGGAAACTAGGACACGGTGACTCTACCTCTGTGAACAATATTCCTGGCATGAAGATAGTCGACGGCTTCTAGCACCTGCTTGATCGTCTGTGAGGCATCCTTTTCTGTGAATTTGCCTTGGTCGCAGATTCGATCGAACAGCTCACCACCGGTCGCAAGTTGAGTGACGATGTAGTATTTGTCCTGTCATACTGTCAGCCCTGCCTCTACTCTCTGCCTCCCCTTCTCGGCTTCCTCTTTCAGGGACAGTCTCAGAGGCATACCCGACTCTCAAACCAGTCCACAAATTTAACGATATGTGGATGATCCAATCTTTGCAGCATTTTCAGCTCATCGTAGACCATCTGCTCATTTCCCTTCACATTCTTCTTCAGGATTATTTTTACTGCCACTTTATTCCCTTGAAAGTCTGCTTCGCGAACGATGCCGTATGTTCCAGCTCCAAGGGTCCGACCAAACCTGTACTGAGACTTCTTGTCGTAGCTGTCTGGCTGGCCTTGGAGTTTGTTCATGAACCCCGAAACTGTCGAAGGAGAATGTTAGCTTACCCGTACCCTATGCGCTTGCAATGGGCGCAGGTGTGAAAGGGGCGTGGTCCCTGGGCGACAGACTGCCTGGCACAGACTACGCTACAGTGTAGCTAGAGAGCATATGCGCAAGCCGTGGGGGGTGTCAGGAAGGTACTCACGTCCGGACATGTTGGTAGCTGCCTGGGTCCTGATAGATTTGGGGCTTGAGAACTTCTTTCCAATGAGATACTGGCGACCGTGTTCGCTCACGTCAAGCTGACAAGATCGACTGCCTTCTGAGGGAGTGAGGTTTAGTATGATCTCGCGAACCAGTGGCTGCGGGGTAGTAGAGATGAAAGTACCACTACAAGAGCGACGGAAAGGAACAGATAGCGAGGCAAGGTATGGAAATGGGAATCGAGCACTTTTGACATCGATAGGTAAGAAGAACTAGCTAGGAATAAGTATTCTGGAAGGGCTGGAGCAGTGTTGCTCTTCAGTCAGCCCCCAAAGCTGACAAGGCAGCAAGTGTTTCAGCGTGCACTTTTTGGAGGGGTCGCGGCGGAGGCATGTCATGCTAGCATGTGGCCCCAAAGCGTGCCTTCCTCTTTGCGGAGACGGCGTGGCTGTGCGCCAAAGACAGAATCACCCCGGTACTGGTGATTGGTGCTAGCGCCCCGGAACAGGCATCAATTAGCCTTGTGGGATCTTCACAAGCAGGAACGACGGACCGCTCGGGCATGGCAGATCTCGAGCGACACTCTTTGCACCATGCTACCCTGTCGGATGTAATTAAGCTGGGAGAACAAAAGTTTTTTTGTGACAAATGATCTGCTGCAAGGCTGGTTGGTCGTATAATACACTCTCGCTGGGCTCGTATTTGAAAGGACCTTTCGCCGAGGACACTACCAGCGTTACCGCTACCGATCAACTTCACCAAATACCAAGTCCATAGTCCCGATGATAGCCACAGCGTCAGCCAACAAATGTCCCCTAGCAATATGATCCATACCCGCAAGATGGGCAAAGCCAGGCGCCCTGATCTTGCATCGGTACGGTCTCTCCGACCCGTCACTGACTACAAATACGCCCATTTCACCCTTGGGTGCCTCGATAGCACTGTACGTCTCACCTGGCGGCACAGTGTAGCCTTTGGTAAAGAGCAGGAAATGGTGGATTAGTGCCTCCATGTTCTCCTTCATCGCGGCACGTGGTGGCGGCGAGATCTTGTAATCTTCAACCTTGACTGGTCCGGGCGGCATCTTGTTCAGACACTGGTAGATGATCCGGAGCGATTGTCGAAACTCTTCCATTCGGCAGAGGTAGCGATCGTAGCAGTCGCCGTTCTGGCCCACGGGTACGTCAAACTCGACCTTGTCGTAAGCGTCGTAGGGCTGAGACTTTCGAACATCCCAAGGTACACCGGAGCCTCGCAGCATCACTCCAGAGAAGGAGAGGTTGAGAGCGTCAGCTGCTGAGACGACACCAACTCCCTTGGTCCGTCCGACCCAGATTCGGTTGTCCGTAAGAAGTTCTTCGGTTTCGTCGATACGGTCGCCGAATTGGGTGGCCCAGGCGTATATGTCGTCAAGCAGACCGAGTGGCAAATCCTGTGAGACACCGCCTGGCCGAACATATGCTGCATGAAGTCGAGCTCCCGAAACACGTTCGTAGAATTCCTGGCCACCGTTAGAATGATGCCCTCCTTCGCCACTCAAAGCCGTTCCAACTTACCATCAACTTCTCTCGCTCTTCAAAACCCCACAAGAAAGGCGTCAGCGCACCGACATCCATAGCATGCGACAAAATCGACATCAAGTGGTTCAATACCCGCGTAATCTCGCCAAACAGAGTCCTGATATACTTGGCCCGCTCCGGCACCTCAATGTTCAGCAATTTCTCCACAGCCAGCGAGAAACACTGCTCGTTGGTCATCATGCTCACATAGTCCAACCGATCAAAGTAGGGCAGAGCCTGCAGATACGTCTTGTATTCGATCAATTTCTCCGTGCCTCTATGTAGCAGTCCGACGTGTGGGTCAGCCCGCACGATTTCTTCACCGTTCAGCTCGAGAATCAAGCGCAGCACACCGTGTGCAGCTGGGTGTTGTGGGCCAAAATTGACTGTGTAGTGCCGTACTTTCCTCGTCTCGTACTCATCGCCCTGATTCGTGTCAGGCGCCATGTTCATCTTCTGCGGCTCGTTCTGGTTGATCGGCTTGGAGAAAGTCGAGTCTACCTTGCTCAGATGTGTCACGGCAGGTGTGTCTGGGTGCTGCGGGTTCGGTTCTGGCGTGGCATACCTTCGAGTTGCCGTGGTGGATATCGATCTGGGCAGCAAGCATGTGTTTTGAGCTGCTTGTGGTCGGACGCAGATTCGTCTCGCAGTGTGCCGACCAGCGAGACGCGCGAATGATGCAGCCATCTTGTCGTTGAGTGGGCGTTGCCCAAGGCGAGAAGGTCAAGAGGGTGTGCGAGTATAACCAGACGTGCGTGATCAAATTAAGACTTCAACTTCGTATTCTGGGGGCAATATACGATTTGAGATCCGCCGACTCTCGATGACGAGAACGATCAATTGGAGCTCTTGCATTGGCCGATTGCCTGTCAGGGTCACGTGGGAGAGACCCGCCATGGTGGAAGCTAGATCGGCAAATCCGCGGGCAATTGCAGCTGCGGTCTCGAAAAAGTTCGAGATCCCATGATAGGCCGTCGTGGGACACAGCTCGCTCCTTTCTTCCTCTCCCCACACATACAGAGTCATGGCGCCCTCAAGGGCAGAAGTAGAAAAGAGGAAAACGGTAGGAATCAATCCAGAGACGGTAACGAATATCACATCGACCGACTTTCCAGGCTACCATCCCGGCGAAGACGCAGCGTGGTCCATCTCCAAATTTGCCGACGGCCTCACCATCCAATTCCACAAGAACGACCCCGATGAAACCTCTTTCTCCCTCATAGGCGTAGATGCCAGCATAGCAAACGCTTTTCGCCGCATCCTCATCGCTGAGGTCCCCACTCTCGCAATCGAAACGTGCTACTTTGAAAACAACACCTCAGTAATCGCCGACGAAGTCCTCGCACACCGGCTTGGGTTGGTTCCTCTTAAAGCATCTCTCGATGGACTCCGATTCATGAAATGGTACATCAAGCCCGATCCCGAGAACGGAATCGAGGGAATGACTCCTACGGACTACAACACCATCGAGCTAAACCTGAATGTAAAATGCGAGTGGAAGCCGAACTCACCTGCTGAAGGTGAGCCGGAAGAGAAATACAATAATAGTAGCGTCTACGCGCGAGACATCACATGGAACCCGAGAGGCCGGCAGGAAGAGCGGTTTAAGGACGGGCCAGTAGAACCTGTGAATCCGGGCATCTTGATCGCAAAGTTACGTCCAGGGCAGGAAATCAGTCTGGTCATGCATGCGCATCTGGGCATTGGCGCGGATCATGCAAAGTTCAGTCCCGTCGGGACTGCGACGTATCGGCTGCTCCCCAAGATTGATATTCTCAAGCCGATCCTGGGCGCCGATGCGCACAAGTTCCAGAAGTGTTTCCCGCAGGGCGTCATTGAGCTGCAACGCGTGACGCCGGCTGAAGCTGCGGGGCCGGAAGCGGCGTATCATGGCCGGGAAGGCGATGAAAAGGCAGTGGTGAAGGACCCGATGAGGGATACCGTGTCAAGAGAGTGTCTGAGGCATGAGGAATTCAAGGGCAAGGTAAAGCTTGGACGGGTGCAGGATCACTTCATCTTCAACGTCGAGAGCACGGGACAGTTTCCGAGTGATGTGCTATTCTTAGAGAGTGTGAAGGTGTTGAAGTACAAGGCGAAGAGACTGCTGAGGGCACTTGACAAGTATGAGTCATGAGAGAGGGAAGAACGGGACAGTATTTGTAAACATGACCAACGAGATACCACTGCATAGCGACGGAGTTAAAGTTAGGCATCATGAGCAGTGAGCCTGGTGAGCCAACGAAGGTACTTATCACCACATACAATATTTGTGTGAGCTCATAGCGCACTCAATGAAGAAGGAAATTGAACAGCTTGACCGCTCAATGTTCCCATTTGCTCAAAAGTTACTATCGAATGATCTCGTAGACACCAAAGCAGAGGTCTGTCCCGGCTTGCGGCTACTTCACGGAGTCTCTTTGATGCATTCGGTCTTCAGCTTTGGTAACCCAGGTCGTATATGATGACTGAATGGAAAAGTACTCTTCTATTCTTTTGCATGCCGTGGTTCTTACGTTGTTCTTGAATCGAGGCGAATCTGCAGGTCAGACTCTTCGTGCAGACCGAAATCTTCGGTCGATGGAACTTTGTGAGTAGGCGATGCGAGATCCTTCAATGTAGCTCGGGCCCTGCGTGACTGAGGACACGAGGTGCCAGCTGCCTCTGTCCTGGACTGGTACCGGGTGAATCGTCCCGCTATCCGGCATGACAGTAATTGGCCCAAGCGCGTTATAAGCCGGGTCTCTCCAAGTCGTGGTCTTTCCAGGCTTTCCTACTCGGCGAAGCCAGAATGGTGAATTCTTTCACTTTGGACTGACCCCAACGCTTTGGCCTTTGTTGAATAGCCGCAAAGTCGAGTATCTTTGCTCGAGCAACCTGCAGATCAGACGTCCTGGTGGGTAATTCAAACAGTGCCTGGTCCTCACTCGCTACGTCAACGTCGACCACAAAAACATCCTCGCCCATCCACGTCTGATGCAGGATCTCAGCTATCACCTTTCGGCCATCTCCAATATCAGTGAAAGTTTTGGGTGCACCAGAACGTGCTAGCTCTTCCATCCAGGTAAGCGGGTGGTGGTATGTGTCTTTGTGGCAGGTCGCCCCGTCGGCCCAGCTGCTGGTGGTCCATGAGTCACTTGCACAAGACAACTTGACAGGAGCCGCCACCAGTTTCTCCCTCTCAGCCACACCGCTTGTTAAATAATTGTAACCGATCCTGATCTTACAAGTGCAGCGAATATCGTCCACGCGACCGGTACCTGGACTCCAGTCTAGTGGAAAGTCCGCTCGTACCATAACGACAATTGGTGGACCCCCACCTTCAAAAAATATCGCAGCCTTGCGGGTTGGTGCTCTGATGAGGTTCTGATCTGGCTTCCATCTGTCTTGCGGCCAAACGTATGTAAGCTTGTAGCCTGTGCATGAAGATGGTTTGCCTCGGATGAAAAAGCCATGCCGGCGATCGTAGTCCTGTGAAGATGGCAGAACGAGCTCTTTGCGAACGAAAATGGTCCTTGTAACGGCTCTGGCCACCTTGGCGCTGTGAACCGTAAGCAGCGTCTTCTCGTGCCGGCACCGTGCAAATTGATCACCTTCCGGGGACCAGACAGGTCTTAGATAGATCCCTAGCGGAGCAATGGCTAATTTGTGCCTGCACGAAAGGATGCCCACAGAAAACCCTGTCTTGTCCATCGTGTAGATCGGTAACTCCATTCGCAGACCCTGATTTGTCATCGAATACGTCGACGATGTTTTCCAGTTCCGGTATGGTACGATATCGGCTGACAGCACAAATTGGGCCGGTGACGTTGCCAGCAGTCCACTAACAGGTTTGAGGCCAAGATAGACAACATCCTCTGAGTCTTCGGGTGAGCTAACGTGCCAAGCGAAGAGTGACTGATCGTCTGAATCCTTCATGATTTGTTCCTGCAACCGAATGAACGCTCTCTTACCTTCACCGTATATTAAAGGCATATTGACTTCGAACAGACCTAGAAGGCAATAGGCGATATCTTCGCGTCGCGATGTCTTTCGCTTCGACGCCCATGACATGCGTCGAGCCACGCTCACATTCCGGACTAAAAGTTTACCGATCAGGACCTCCTCGTCTATCCACGTAATCGTGGATAGGATGGACTTCAACTCATCCTTCGTGCCAAGACATCTCCATTCGCGATCAAAGAAAGTTACCTGTCGAGGCGCAATAAGTTCCTGCAAGGTCCATCCCCTGGTAAACCATCTGCTTCTTGCAAGGAAGGACTTGTCAACATTGACGGCTTCTGCACGTACATCACAAAGAAAAGCATAGCATTGAACGGCCCTTGAGTACCACTCGTACATTGAGTTGATCGCTTCTGACAGCTCCGCGCTACTGCTCTTGTCGATGCAGCAAGTGTCAACCCAGACATATTGTAAATTGTCTCGCGCGGCTTGACGGCAACAATTTGAGATCTTGACGAATCCGGACCTGGACTGATCAATGCTGCCGAGCTGCATGTCCTGGAAAGTCACCTCATCGTCACCCCAAGTATGAGAGAGAATGGCGTATGGCGGAGCACGAGTGGCATCAGGGTACTCTACGAGAGAGAAATTTCTGTCAATGCAACGCATCAAGCGCATATTCGGGGTATCGATGGTTTGTCAGGTTTTGCTGATACAGAGTCAAGCTTTGAGGCGGGTACGTTGTCATGAATGCCTTTCGCCGCGTTGGAGCGGATGCACCGATGAATATGGATAGCGATTTCAACAGAGGAGAAGGCCTTGACCACAGAGTGTGTTAAAGGCCACCGTTGCTCTAGCCGTGAATTCGTCCGTAAGACGTGCATTTAGTCATGTTGTCGACTTCGTGTAGATCGCAGTCGATCCGCGGCCACGACGCCGATGCTTCGGCGTCATGTGGGTTACGAAAGGTGAAAATGGATGTTGACCGTGTCTGTTGGATTTGTAGTCTCCGCGAGGCATCAGCGACCTTGATTGACCTGCTTGGCTGAACCAGGCTGGCGGCTAGGTCCTGAGGCATAAGTGAGCCAGGAAAGGGAAGGTCTAGCGAGGCACGCTGTCTTTCTAACTTCAACGCGCCAAATGGTGGAGACAGGTCCTCGCCATCACCTGCTTGATCTTTCAGATTAGTAGCGACCGTCGACTGACAGAAGAGGAAGCTGCACAGCATATCTCCGAGTGTGGATGTAGTCTAATCACTGAGACTTCACTTCAAAATTGTGATGCGCTAGGACGGCGCTATGATGGATTTCGCAAAGCGCAGCGAGACACGCAAGAGATTGACGTGGGGTTTCTGGCTCCTCCTTGTCAATGTTCTTGATCGATCACGGGCAGCGATTGGCCGGAGATCAAACGTTGATGATTGATAAGATTACGTTTTTCATCGCCAAGAAGACCGCCTAAGGCCTCTAGTTCTGGGAATACTTCGAAGTCGCTCTCTCAAGGTGCCCAAGTCTCCATCTTCTCGAGCCATTGCATAGCTCTTATGCAGCCATTACCCCAGTTGGACATCCAACTACTCCATTGCGTGCAGCATGCAACGTCAGCTCACAGATGTTCAAGCACTACCTGCTTGGCAAGAGGTTTTGACGTGGAAATACTCCATGTTGCAAGCACTCCAACTGATTCGATAAGGAATTAGACCGAATCTTGTACCTAGAGGATGATCCCATCATGAGCTCCGACATCGCACTGGGCATTCCGCCGCCTATGTTGCCTTGCTTTCTTCCGGATTCCGCCACTATGAAGATGCAATGTGCACCTTCGCTGGTCTGGCACCATAGACACGTGAGCACTAGCTTCAGCCGTCTCTGCTGCGCAGGGTGTCGCTGTACATCTGAGACTTTTTAGCTTGTCCCGAGGCTGGATGAGATTTTTAACAATAACAGCTTTGCTCGAGTTCTCAACCGCAAGAGATCTTATCCCCCACAAACTTCCACAATGACCACAGGAGCAGTGCCAGCCCTGGAGAAGCAAGTGAATAGACCACAAAAGGTGCTTATCGTCGGCGGCTGCTATGCTGGTCTCGCTGCCGCCACAAACTTGCTCGACCTCTGCGAGGGTCGAGCTCCTCGATTCGCTCCTGACACAGTCCCACCACAGTCTAAGTTGCCAATCAAGATCAGCATTGTCGATGAAAGGGACGGCTTCTACCACGTCATCGGCTCTCCCTTAGCTCTTGCTAGCTCACAATACGCTGAAAAAGCATGGGTCAAATTCAGCGCCGTGCCAGGTCTTCAGCATTCTTCGATCTCTATCACGCATGGAAGCGTGACAGCTGTCGACGTCGGTACGAAGCAAGCCACCGTCAAAACGAACAACGGTACGACGACAATGCAGTACGACTATGACTATCTCATCGCCGCTTCTGGACTTCGACGAGTATGGCCAGTGGTTCCTCAGAGCCTAACACGAGACACCTACCTCTTAGAAGCCGGAGAACACATCACTTCCAGCAAGACCGCGAAGCACGGAGTTGTGATCATTGGCGGAGGAGCAGTTGGCATCGAAATGGCAGCAGAACTTAAGGCAGTCGAGCCAAACGTAAAAGTCACCCTCATCCATTCTCGTGACCGTCTCCTAAGCTCCGAGCCTCTGCCAGACGCATTCAAAGATGAGACCCTCTCACTTCTCCGAAGCCAAGGAGTCGAAGTCATCACAGGCAAGCGCGTCCAGTCGCAAACTCCCGCCGATGCCGGTGGAACCAGGACGCTCACCCTTTCTGACAATACAGTGCTGACCTGCTCCCACGTCATCAATGCCATTTCCAAAGCAATCCCTACAACGACCTATCTCCCGCGCTCAGTTCTAGACGCACAAGGCTTCGTTAAAATCAAATCATCCTTGCATTTCGCGGAACTCCACAACGACCCCTGCCACTTTGCCGCAGGCGACATCGTCCGCTGGTCCGGCATTAAACGGTGCGGTGCGGCCATGCACATGGGATTTTACTGCGCGTATAACATTCATCAGCACATCCTTTCCATCACACCAGCTTCCTCTCGTCCGTCCAGCCCGGTCATAAGACGTGTGTCGGATTCGTTCAATGATGTACCGGACCAAATTTGGCCGCACTACAAAGAGCTCACTGAACATCCGCCAATGATTGGCATTGCAATTGGAAACACGGCAGCTGCTTACAGCCCAACTGAAGGTGTGAAAGGGGGAACCGAGGTGCTGAAGTACATGTTCGGGGATGATCTGGGATTCAATATCTGTTATGGGTACATGAAGCTCGGCGAGGCGCCACCGTCAAGGGACGAGTCGACGGTTGCGGCACCGACGCAGCTGGGAACAACCGATGAGGTCTTGAGGGAGATAGAGGAGAATGGTGAACAGAGAACGCCGAGTCTTAGTGCGATAAGCACAAGCAGTGATAGGGAGATGCAGCCGCAGACGCCATTTGATGCTAGTGGTAATGCAGAGGTGACAGATTTTGAGGCATTAGGGAAGCTAGCGGACAATTCGGCGTACGCGGACCTTGGTGCTCTTGTTGAAGAGTTAAGGGATGCACACGTCCATGACGGGCTTGAGTTTAAAGGTTCACTGAAAAATGAGCACAAGCAGACTATTGGGCCTACTGCAGTAGCTCAGGCTCAAGAACAGGCTGCGGCATAAGTAACTTTGAATGTTCTTCTTGTGGTTTGCTGGCGTTGAACAATGGTGCATAGACGTGCAAGTTGTCAGCAGTGATTAAGCATTTCTCTATCTCTCATAAGAGACATAACTGACAGTTCAAATCCCTGGAACTGGGTTTCAACAATCTCTTCTGTTGCATTCATCTTGGATCATATGCCGCAACACTTCTGTTCATCTGGTTATGACATCTCACAGGTGCAAATGATTTGTCTAAGATTGTGTTCAACGACTGGCCTCGCTGCGCTGTGGGCTGGAGCGGCAGAATCTTGCGGAGAATTTATTCATCTCTCGCGTTCAACCAGCTCCCTGGTCGGCCTTGAGCCTGACCTCGCTTCTCGAAAGTCTGCAGCACCAATCTGTTTTGGCACACAATAGTGCAAAATCCAACTCATCTTAAGGGCATGGTATATGGGATGAATGCGCGCTCACTGTTGCATGTAGATGCATCCCTGAAGAACGGATCAAAATTGGGTGCCTGAGGCACGATTTCGAACGGTGCGTGGAGAAGAACCCGGCGACCCCATGACGCGCCTTGCCGAAACTGTAGCGTTGCGCTGCGCTGCGCATGTTGCAACTTTGAGGGCGTTTCCTGTTCCTGCTCCGTTTACCATTCCCAACTCTCAAGACAGGGCTAGACAAAGCTATATTTGCAAGGCGAATGACCGGTCGTCCGCAGGGAGACTGACAGGTCTTCGCGAAGGACCCAATACCCGAATAGTCGCCCTCATCCTCACAGTGTTTGAAGCTATGTGATGGAAATATCTCCTCGCAAACATCATCGCACGAGCCTGTCCTCCTTACCTACGGAGCTCAAATCAAATTGTACTCACCAGAACGAAGTTTCTCGAAGTGTTTCTTTAACACATTAGGAGATCTATCTTTCAACGGCGGCTGTTTCGAACACAGTGCGATCAACGCTCTCTTCTCCGCTCATAACCCTGAAGCAGCAGTACAAATTGGCATATCACAAAATACCCGCAAGTCACAGCCATTGTTTCTGGTAGAACCTGCTCGGTAACAACTCTTGGAGTTGTGCCACCGGCACGGCAAAGGAGACTACTGAACTCACGAACCTAGTCTGCCCAGTAGGTCCACCAGCCACCAGCCCAACGATAAGATGGACCCAACGGCAGATGCACTCCTCACGCTTTCGAACACCGCAGCTGCGATTGCCGACTCAAGCCTGCCGTCTCGTGACGATGATGATCGGTCGAGCAGTCTTAGCGAGCTAGAAGACGCACCAGACAACATGAACATCGTGGGGGAGGAGGATGAGGATGAGGAAGACAACGATGATGATGACGATGATGACGACGAAGACGACGAGGAGCAGGAAGAGCGTGTTGTTCAAGAGAACAATCTACTGGACGGCGACTCCGAAGCCGAGACTGAAAGACTTGAAGACTCTCCAGACAAAGCGAAAAAGCCGTTTCAAATAAGCCCCTCTAAGTTGGCCCAGAGCATGAATGTTTCCGACGATGTACGCCCTGAGATCGAGGAGCTCACGAATAGCGAGGCTAGTTCGCCTATCACGCCTGTCGAGGACTCACCCATTGACGATCTGAGTGAGGCCGAGGACTTAGACGAGCAAGAAAATCCGCTGGACATTCTCTCGCAAGCTGCCACAGTCACAAACAAGCGGAAGAGGCTGAGCGATGTTATGAATATCACAAGTGAAGAGAGGCCAAGGAAAAGGCGCACGGCGTCACTGAGCGAGCCCGAAGACGAGGACGAATCTGACGCTGAGAGCGACAACGACAAGCCCGAACCGATCACAAGAGAGTCGACGATAGAGCCCGACGATCCAGAAGCACGGGAGGAAGACGAGAAGGATGAAGAGCCTGGAGTCGAAGAAGACAAAGCCGAGGAGGAAAATGACTCTGTCAAAAATAAGAAAGCGGAACAGTATACGAGGTCGAGGAGTAGGAAAGGCGGAGATGCTGCTGAGGAAGCACAAGATGGCTTAGGAAAAGAGTCAGAAGCCAGCGACGAAGAAGCAGAGGCCGAGGCTGATGAAGCAGACACCGCTGTAAAGACCGAGGAAGAACAACAGAAGCGAGCCGCTGCGATGGAAGCCCTCACGTCTCTAGAAAAACATTTTGCGACATTACGTGACAAGCTCTATGATGAAAAGATAGCACAGCTGAATCACGAGCTGAGCCAGCTAGCTGCTGCAGAGCCAGATCATCCGGAACTGCTGAAACAGTTCGAATGTGTTCACAAATATCGGGACGACAAGCAGGACACAGAACAGAAATTGCTAGTCTTCAAGGTTGGAGCTCTCAAGAGGAAGAGTGTGGCAGAGCGCAGTCAGATACACAGTGCTTACTTCCAGACCGTGCGGGACATGAGAGAACGACATATGGAGAACATGGCAGCGCACTTCTACCGTATACAGCGGGAAAGGTTCAAGTCAAGCCAGGTCACGCCAACATACACGATACCATTCCCAGACAAGAAGCTGGCTCAAGTCACCCAACAGATGGCCTACAACAAGGAGGTTTCGATTCTGTCAGGCGTTGCCAAATATGTCGGGTTTCCATCTGCCCCCGAGCTCAACCCAACGCCAGACATTGAGCTCAATGCGGATCTGCAGAAGATGGGCGTAAGTCATGCCTCCTTTTACGCTCAGGTTTTACTCCAGCTAACACTTTACAGATTAACACAACCGCAAGCCGGATACGTAATGCAGCCGAAGCCCGCCACGCAGCACTCAGTCGCTACCATCCTACCGGCAGCGGCGCCACAGCAGCTCTTTCCTCCTCGGCCGCAGCAGAAACCGCATCTAGCGAACAGCAATTCATCGAATCCACACCGTGGGCAAATCCAAACCACCCAATCCACCGTCTTGGCCGGCAAAATGCGAACAAGAGTCCATTTGCAGAGCGGTCTCAATACGCGGAGAGTGTAACGCCAGCCCAGCAGCAGAAACGAAACGATCACACTCCGCAACCGGTCGGTAGCGCGAGCACCATCGTGGAGAATGCGAGTGCGCAGGCGACGCCCGGCACTGATCTGGCCAGCAGTGCGATGAAACAGGAGCCCGGCACTGGCACGCAGGCACAGCTCACGAATGGCGTGGGTGTACATGGCACGGGTGGCGAGATTTCGCCAACGGAGACCAGACGGACGATAAGTAATATGTTGCAGGCGGGAGCGACGGCGGCCGCGCAGCCGAGCGGTGTCACGACGACGACGACGACGAGTGCTGGAGAAAGGGAGTCGGCGTGGATGGGCATGGGGGTGAATTCTAGCCCGCTGCTAGCACGTGCATCGTTGCTGAGTAGTTTGAATCGGACAGCGAGTGCGGCGGGAATGAGGGAGGGTACAAGGAGCCCGTTCAGGCAAGATTTGTTAAGCACGGGAAGCAGCGGTGGCATGGGACGGTTTGGGTTTAGATGACCCCTTGTCTGTTCCTGATTTTGGCAAGCAGTGTTCAGAGGAGTGAATGTGACGAGATACCCCTTTATGCAAGACCGTAGGCTGGCAGACCTGGCGGCATGTTTGTGCAGATGATTTGAGTAATGCGATGGATTTCCGCTGCCACCCCCATTCAAGTTTTCGGACGTGTCTGGAAATTATGATCTGAGTAGCATGCAAGTTCAGATGTACAAGTGATACATTTCTTACGTAAGACTGGTTCAGCTAATCTACGACATGGACCTCCTTGAAAATTTCTTCCGATCGCCTGCGTCTTTCCGCTCGTTGAAGGACACAATCCCTATGTCTCGTCACGTGTTTGAGTAATCTTACGTCCATCGTGTCCTCCGCAGTAGTGCCATAAATGTAGATGGAACACGCTGAGTTGACGGCGCTGTTGATGCAAGATGAATTGGTTGGGGCTTGACGGAAGCTCGTGGGTGGCGTGTGACCTGACCTGGCCTGGCCAAGTGTGCTCAGTCAAGCTTGACTTGATGTTTCTCTTACTTTTGCTGAGCTGGGCTGGGCTGAGCTAAGCTGAGCTGAGCTCCAGATGCAATGAGACGGGTTTGTGGGTCTTGGAAGTCGTTGGCTAAAGCAAAAGCTTGCCGAGCGTTTCTATTGTTTGACGGTGCGCTCTGCGCTGTGTAAATCACCGCAGAGTCACGCGGAGCTCTGCCATGAACTGAACTGGTAGACTTGGGTTGAACTCGTTTCGGAGCTCCGGCTTTTCAACCTCGTGACTAGTTGTAGATTGTTCCACGCTTCCCATTAAGTCAATCATGCTTCCGCGGCCCATCGCCAATGACGTCTCCCCTCCTAAGGTCCTGAATCTCTCTTCATCGTCATGACTTCTGCGCCGTCTTCTGCCCACTCGCGACGCCATGTCCCACTACTGCACCGCTTGCCACGCTCCCGCTATTGCTCCTTGGTGTCTCGCTCGGCGCATCCGGCACGACAACGTCACTGAAGTCCTCCTGCCCGACCGCCCTCAAAGTGAATATGAACACACCGATGGCGAAGCTCGCGATGCCGATGCCTGTGACGGCGTTTTTGAAAAGGTAGGGCCGGCGGGCGCGGATGAGGGCTGCGGACTGGCTGTAGTCTGGATTGTAGTAGGAGGATCGTTTGAGGACGCCGCCGCCGCCAGCAAGTAAGCGAGAGGTCGGATACATTATGTGCGATGGGGAGGCGTAATGTGAGAGAGGATGATGTCGTATTGAAAGTGAAAGATCGGTTCCAGTCGCCTAGTCGATGTGATTGCTGAGCAATGGAATGAGGTCTGATGAATTTGATAGATTGAGGGTCCGAGGTGGAAGTTCGGATCAAGCTGGGGGAGATAGTAAGTGAGTCTATCAGAAAAGAGGTGAGAGCTGCCCGCCCGAAAGCTTCACGGTGGATGGTTGTTCAGAGGTTGTGCAACGGAGATGGATGACTTCAATGTCCGCAGGGATGTTCTCAGACGAGGCTGAAAATGCGAGGCTCGATATCAGCTCTGATTGCGACTTCCTGGAACAAAGCATTGTTCCCGACCAGGTCGTTCTTACCACACGAGCACGCTGGGAATAATGGTAGTCTCCAAGATCCGAGACAGCGGAACCACTGCTGAAAATATAGACAGGGCTTTGAAGCACAACTATCTGTCAGAAAAGGTGGCGTTGGGACGAATACAAATGACGGCTGGCTCTTGGCATGATGTTTTGAGGTTCCCATGTTCCGCCGCAGCTCATCTTTGTCCAGCCCCAAAAAAGCATCGTCCAGGCTTCACGTTGAGAATCCCAACTCCCCTTCTCTCAATCCCACATCTACACCCAGGCCATGCGGTGCATGAAATAGACTATGGCTGAATTCCCCGCGATACACATCTCTCCAACTTGGTTTCATGGTCGCTGACGACGTCGACGTCCTCTCTCTTTTTTTTTCCTGAGGATTTCATCCTTGCACTCTCACTCTCAGTCTCACTCTCATGGCCACTGTCGCAGTGCCCGCAAGCTGCTTTTGGAAGACACCTCAATTGCTGAACAAACCGTGGATAATCCCATCCTATTATGTACATTACCGTGTGTGCAAACCGATCCGTACCCCGTCACCACTTACTTATCGTCTCTTCACAGAATGCCCCAAAAACGGCATTAAACAAAGTCTCAATCCTTACAGAGTCCGCTCGTCCACCAAACAGAAACCAGCGACCATGTCGAACGTGAGACAGCAACATCGGTCCTTCCAGACGTCCAGTCGAATGAAGAAAAGCGCAATTCCTCACATAAGTCTGCACATCGCAGCTGCAAGCTCAGGGAAAGGCATGAAGTACGATGCTGAAAAGACCACTATCGATTTCACCCCGAACAAGGACAATGCGCTGGGCCGACAAGCGTCAGGGAATGTCTACCAGCGACGCCGGAGTCGACCGGACAGTGGCGAAGATGCCTACTTCGTGTCTTCGGTGGGCGGGGACCCCAACATTGTCGCAATGGCCGTCTGTGACGGTGTAGGAGGCTGGTCCGATCAGGGTATCAATCCCGCTGACTTCTCACACGGCCTGTGCAGTTACATGGCTGACACTGCGCTATCCTGGCCCACCCGAGGCAGTGTAGGTGGAGAACACATCCAGATATTGCATCCAAAGAGATTGATGCATGCTGGCTATGACAATGTCCTATCCGACGTGCAAATAAGAGCAGGAGGAGCAACAGCCTGCGTCGCCGTCGCCGATGGAACGGGACGAATGCGCACCGCAAATCTGGGTGATAGTGGATTTATACAGCTGCGACTGGGCACCGTGCATACCTATTCGAGTCCGCAGACGCACGCCTTCAACACCCCGTATCAGATGAGCAAGACGCCGCCCGAGATATTGACCCAGGCTGCAATCTTTGGTGGGTTGCCGCTGAACGATAGCCCAGACAGGGCCGATGTGAGCGATCAGCAGCTGCAGCACGGCGATGTTGTGATCTTTGCGACCGATGGCGTGTGGGATAATTTGAGTTCTCAGGACATACTCACCATCGTATCACGCCACATGCGCGAGCGGGCCGCTTGGACCTTGTCTGAGAACAAGACCCTCATCGTGTCTGATGCACTGTCAACCATGGTCGCCCCAAAGACAAGCGACAGCACCGAGCAACCAAGTCTCCAGTCCATCATAGCAAGCCATATTGTTGGAGAAGCAAAAGTGGCAAGTATAGATCGAAAGCGTGATGGGCCCTTCGCGAAGGCGGTACAGCGGGAATACCCTCTTGACCGCTGGCATGGTGGCAAGATCGACGATATCACGGCCTTGGTGCTGGTCGCTGTTGAGACTAAGACGGGCGAAGCTGGGAACGAGACATTGAAGGCAAAGCTGTAATATAATCGTCAATCACATCGACACAGCACTGGCCGAGCTGAGTCTCCGGGTTTGGAGGTACTCTGGAATGGAAAGAGAAATAGCATAGCGACGGCGTTGGAGCAAGGATGTTGATACTGATACCCACTATGTATTAGCGCAATGTACATCCCATTCTACCATTTCTAGCCAGTCAGCCAGACAGGAAGACAGACCAAGCTGTGTATTGGAAACTCGCAAGTTCTCTCATCGACAAGGCCTACTAAACCAGCCCAGTAGAACTCCGCGCAAGTATGATATGACGCATCTCGATGCCTGAAAGGATACCGAATTCTTCTTGCCTTGCGATGAAGGTTAAAAACTAACGCAAAACGCTGGTTGTGCAATAATCACTCGCCCGCGATTCCCTCAAGCAAGGCCTTGATTTCCTCCATCATTCCCCTCGCAGCCTCCATGTCAAATTTGTCCTCGGGCGCAAATATACCCACATTTAGCCTTCCGTCCTTGTCGATCTTCGCTTCGACATCCAGCGCCGGTAAGCACCATTCGGCATCTGGCGCTGGATCACCGATAAAAGGCGACACCGTTTTCTCCCCACTTTTCCCAAGGAGTCCCTTGACCTTGTTTACTGCTTCCTGTTCCGCATGCTTGATTCTAACCACCGCCTTCTCTCCTCCCTCGTGCTGCTCACTCCTAGAGCGAGTAGCATCGTCTTCTGCTTCTGGCACCTTCAAGAAGTTGACATAACAGTCAAGCTGCAGGCTTGTCCACGTATAGATGTCTCTGAGACTCACACCGCAGTTCTCGGGTCGACTAACTTGTTCAAGGTCATTTTGAACCTGTCTTGCTGCGTTTAAGATGTCTGTGGCTGAGTTACCGCTGACGGCGACTTTCAGTGGGACAACGTTGAATGTCGGATCGGCTAGCTCTGTTACAGCTTGGATGTCAAGAGAACGATTCGCGAGATAGATGCCTATTGTGGCTAATTCGGCTTGGGAGCGATCGCGAACGGATTCTTGCCGCTGTCGTGCATAGACACGCGCAATGACCGCGAAGAATAGTGCCTGGATGCTGAGTCCCTCTTTTCGAACAAATGGTTCTAGGTCGAGCGTGCGCATTAAATTGGGGATGAACAACTCCGTTCGCTCGGCCTCAAATGTGCCCCGTGGTTCAGTGACAAGATCACGATCCCGACCGAGATAACTCGTCCAGAACTCCCGCCGTTGTTGTGCGTCCCTCGTTGTTGCGTCGATGAATGTTCTGATGTTGCATATCAATTGACTGTCCTTGGCCCCAGTTTTGCACAACCATTGCAAGTCTCTGATAATGAGCTCCAGACTAACCGCATCATAAAGCGCGTGATGGATTTGCAAAGCCACAACGAGCTTGTTCTCAGTATACCCAAAGTCATAATGCCACGGCCCAGCATGATCGCTCCCATTCTTGAAAACGACCTGCCAAATCTTCCCATCAAAATTCAGAAACTGTGTCCTCAGTGCATCCGTGGCCCTGAAAACCTTTTGAAACGCTTCTTCGAATTGATGTCGAGTGCAATGTTCAAGCTCGAGCCAGAAAGTGGCGTAGCACAGACGTCCTCGACTCGCTTGCCACATTCCAAGCATATATATCTGTCCGGCTGTTGCCGGTAGGATCCCCTGGATACCCTCAATTTGAACGCCTGCGTCGTTGAGTGGTGTTTGAAATTGAACGATATCAATCTTGGTGCTACACCTGTCCATAGCAGACTGCTGGCTTTGAGTATGCATCGCATCGCCCTCCGACGCTGAAGCGATCTTGGTAATTGTCTGCTGTCGCAAAATAGTGCTGACCGGAATTTGCAAACCTTGATCGCGAAGGAGCTTCGACAACCTAATGGCACTGACACTGTCGAGACCAAGGTTAAAAATGCTAGTATGTTTGGAGATCTCAGCATAGTCCATTCCCGAGGCAGCTGAGAACGCGTTCCTCAGAGTAATTTCCCTTTCAGTCCAACGCTCATTGCTGTCTGATTCACTGCGCGACGTCTTAATGGTCTTGTCTTGCTTGACGTCGTCATATTCTGTGAGCCGGACATTCGACATCCCGCAAACTGAAACGTCTTTCCCATCGACCTCAAAGACTGTATTTGTGTCACGGTTCGACAAAAAGTTCAACGTGTGATTCAGCTTTTCCAGCACGTCTTCGGCTAGCATTGAAGTCATGATGCCGCTCTGTGTTGCAATCGTCAGGCTTAGCTTATCTCCCTCCTCTTGCATCTCGATATTGACAGCGTACGGAGGAGGGACGTTTGTTTCCCTAAGAGTGATCTTGTTGAAGAGAGACTTCGTCTTACTCCTATTGACCGGCAACTTTTGAAATGTGAATATGCTGTTGAAGGGCTGCGATTTGTTCCCATTACCTATGACTCGGAGTGCTTTGGACAGAGGAAATTGCTGATGCTCGAAAATCTGGACCGCTAGGTCGTGTACATGTCGAAGGAGAGCCTGCTTGCTATCTTCTCTAGAGATGGTTGGCCGGAACACGACTGTGTTGAACGTTGGGAATATAAGACGCTCTGTCTCTTGTGAATTTCTTCCGGATACGACAACTCCAAAACTGACGTCTTGCAAATTCGTCAAGGTCATCAAGACTAGGCTCCAGGCTGCGAGGCCCATCGCTTGCATTGTGATACCGTGCATCCGGCATGCTTCACGAACTTGCTGAGCCTTAAGTGTGCACGCCTTGTCCCTCAACCATGCTGAAACATTGCTGAACGGGGTATGACGAATTAGAGTAGGCGTAGCGTTCTTCAACTGCGCTGACCAAAATTTTTCGCTCGCATTCGAGGCTGCTGTGTATCTTGCACGAGCTACATATCTGCGTATCGTCTCTGCCTTCTCTATCGACGTAGGAAATTTTGCCTCATAGCATTCATCGATATGATTAAGAAGTAGCTGCATAGACCAAGCATCGTAGAAAGCATGCGAAAGTGCGAATACAAAGAACTTCCTGCCATCCAGTAATCTAATGACCTGAAAGACCGGTACTGCATCATCCAATGTAGCATTTTGCTGAATATGATCGACGCACTGCTTGAGCTCGGCTACATCTTGCCTACTGTAGAAGATCTGTGGCTTCCTGTCGCCGGGTTGGGCTTTGGAAACGGCTTGCACGAAACCAATGCCGTCAACAGCTTTGTCGAGAGCAACAAACCGTGTTCGCAGGATTGGGAGGTCAAGCACTGTGCGGAGTACTGCAGCGATGAAACGGCTGATGTCGGCATCGTGAGCCAATTCGTAGACCATTGCGTGAAAATACTTTTCGTAATCGAGGAGCAAACCCTCCTGCATTGAAGTCGCAGGGAATATTGCCTCGAATCCTTTGGAATTTAGGCCTTGATCTTCAAGAATGGACTTCCAATCATGTCGCTCTTTGTCGAGACCCGTCTCCAATCGGCTCAAGCCAAGCCCATTTATAGCTGACCAAGCGTTGGCTAGACCAGCGATAGTAGGATTCTGAAGAATTTCGCTGACAGGCAATTTGATACCTTTGCCCTTCAGCCGGGCGGCAAGCTTTAGGGCACCAATGCTGTCAATACCAAGTTCAAATATTGTCGGACCATGAGCACCAATGTCGGTGTTGCTGGTGCCTGAGACTGCGATTATTTCGCTTCTGATAGCCTTCGCCTCGTTGGTCCAGATGTATCTCATCGCATCTTGATTGATGAGAGTTTCGTGATTGCCGTTTTGGAGGGGTTTCCCTGGCTCCTCATTGAAGAAACTCGACGGCAATCGCATTTTCGCAACTTGGAGAAGCTTCTCCAGCACGGTCTGCGTCCGGCTCATAAGCTCATCAAGCACTTTGATTTGGATATAGTTAGCGGCGACTAGGTTGATGGCGTAGCTATCTTCCGTCGCTTCCTCAATCTCGATATTCAAAGGGTAGTCGACCCAGTTGTCGGGATTCGCCACCATCAAACTCCATCTCGAACTTCTCTCTGCGTTGCTCGCGCTCTGATACACGAATAGCGAATCGAACAACTCCTGTTTCGAGTTAATCTTGATCCACCTTCTGATGTCGCTGAGTGCAGTATGCTGATACGGAATGATTTCGACGTTTGTTTTGTGACATGCTTTGACTAAGTCAAAGAGATTGGCAGACTTCTTAAGACCGTCAATTGAAAATGGCAGAGTATTGAACATCGGCCCGATGATCTTGTCTGCGTGGTGGAGATCTATTGACCGCCCGGACAGCACGATGCCGATGGTCGGGTTGACGCCGTAATGGTTGGCCAAAACGAAAAGCCAGGTAGCCTGAAAGATTGCTTGAGGGGTGACTGCCAATTCCGAGCATGCTCGACGAATGTAGCCTAGAGATAGGCGGCAATGTACCGAATGTGATTGTGTGGTAACTTTGGCCTCTTGGTTTTTTAAGCGCAAGAGTCTCACATCACGGAGTTGCTGGCGCCAGAAATTGGGAGCATCAGTCAGCTGGGTAAGGGGTCCATCAGATAGTGCTTCGTGGAATTGTGGACCTTCGACGATGTCTAGTTCAGGCTCATCGCAAAGATTGTCGAGTGCTTGCAGCAGTAGAGGAAGGCTCACGCCATCGTAAATACCGTGAAATAGGAAGAGCGACATGTATAAAGACCTGTTCCGAACCATGAGTTGGACCGTCCATGGGCGTTGCGAACCAAGCTGTCTTACAGTCTGGCACCAGCGCCTAAAGCTCTGTTCAATTGTGTCAAGTGGGTTTTCCTTGATGAACTCGGCCCTACGATCGACTTGCGTTGTCGGCCAAGGACTTTTGTCCAGGACGACCTGTGCATAGCCGTCTTCTGTCGGGACAAAGTAGGTTCTCAGAATGTCGAGCTGCGCCTCCAGATTATCCCAGGCTGTTTCAAGTCGACCGATATCGTCATAGTTTTGGATTTGAAAGACAAATTTGGTAAGGTAAGGTGGTTGCTTGGCATTGCTTGATAGGAGCTTCGAGATCATGCCTTCCTGTAGCGGCGTGCATGGTGCGACGCATCGCAAATCTTGGAGAGTCTTTCGAAGTACTTTGCAAACAAGAGGCTTGTATTTCGCTGAAAAGCGCCGAATACGCTTGATTGCATCACTTTTGGCATCTTGCTCATCTGTCCGAGGCTCATCCACCTCGAGGAAGGCTTCAGCGATATCCATGATGATTGGTCGTTTTAGGATTGCTGCGACAGAGGTATTCCTGAAACCAGCCGCTTTCAGGCTTCGCGAAAGCCTGATAACAGAGACTGAGTCAATGCCCAGTTGCAAGAGAGAAGATGTCGCGTTAATTTGGGATTCGTCTATACCAACAAATTTGGCAACAATGCCTATCAGGCGCTGAACCTGCTCTTGCGCGACAGGTGATGCTGGTGCCGCGGCCTCCTGCAGCTTTTGAATTTGCTTAAGAGGAGTTTTCTCGTACAACACTTTGAGTGCTTTCGTATCAACTTTGTTGTTAATTGTCAATGGAAGAGTATCAACGACAAGGAAGTAAGTTGGAACCATATAACCTGGTAGGCGTTCAGTCACCTCTTTCCGAGCGAGTCCAAGCTCGTTGGCAAAAATGTCTTTTCCCAAAAGCTTGGGCGCTACATTGGGCGGCCCATTTTCTTTAGATTTTGCGAAGAACGTAATTAGTTTCTCCGTATCCTGTTCGGGGTGCTTTGCAACCATGGTCGCGATATCTTTGATCTCAGATGCGCATTGAAGCAGGGTATGATTGATCTCACCAATTTCAAGCCGCTGACCGCGGAGTTTGACCTGGTCATCAATCCTACCCAGAAATTCGAAACTGCGATCATGCAGCATGCGGACCAAGTCTCCCGTGCGATAGATTCTTTCGCCTGTTGACTCTAGCGTTACAAATTTTATAGCCGTCAGCTCTGGCCGATTGAGGTAGCCTATGCCCACCAACACGCCGCTCAGACAAAGCTCACCGATAGCGCCGACCAGAACGGGCTTTTGGGAATCCGGCTCGAGTACATAAGAGCCAACACTATCCCACTGCTGACCGATATTTGTTGGCTTCACGTTTCTTCGCATCCGAGGGTGAACTGTACAGCCGATAGTGACCTCACTCGGACCATAGAAATTGTACAGACAGCCAGCGTCTCCCCAGGTGTCAATGATGTCTTGTCTGACCTGCTCACCTCCGACAATGAAGACTCCATCACACAGTGACGGTACTGTTTCGGGCGACAGAAGGCGAGCCAGGCTGGGCGTTAGGTCGAGATGCGTTATACCGAGCTGTTTGATTGTGCCGGCAAGGTCTTCGAATAGCAGATCACGAGGTGCAACTGTAACGCATATCCCTTCTTTCCAGCTCCAGAAATGCTCGAGCACACTAACATCGAAATGATAGGCCGCAAACTGTAACCAGCGCGAGTCTGAGCTCCAATGACCACTAAAAATTCTGGAAAATGTGCACATTGCTTGCACGGCAGATTTATGGCTGATGAGGCATCCCTTTGGAGTACCGGTCGTACCAGAAGTGTAAAGACAATAGCATGTATCTTCTTTGGTGAGAGACCTGACTAGCGTTGGAGGGATTGGGCTGCACCGCATAATTTTGGTCTCATCATCCACACAAAGAACAGACAACTGCGGCTGATCAAGCAAACCAGCCATTGAGGTGGTGGTAAGTACAATCTGGCAATTGGAGTCTTCCAAAATAAAGCGCTTCCGCGTGTCGGGGGCGCCGGGATCAATTGCGACATAGACACATCCTGCCATTAATACTCCGAGGATCGAGAACGAAGCTTCAGGACATTTCTCGAAACACACTGCTACGAAATCGCCCGGACAGGACTTATTTGCAATCAGCAAGTTCGCTATTTGCGCTGCCTTCGAAACAAGCTGTTGGTAGTCCCAAGTCTGCCTGAATATGGTGCCACCTTTGACCCCGGTGACAAAGTCCAGTGCAGTTGCATGTGGGCTTCGCTCTGCAGTGTTGAGGACCAGGCTATGAAGCAGCTGATGCTCGCATGGTATTAACGGTGATTCGGCCTTCATGGCTGCTTCGAAAGTTTTGGGAACAACATGATTCACACCCAATCCAAGGATATCGCAGAGGACATGTTCGAACTGCTGTAGCAGGATTTGGCTATGCTCAATAGGCACAACCTTCTGATCGTACGTCAACTGCAGGGTGACGGTGTCATTTCCAGGTAGCACCTCAAGCGAAACAGCATATTCCGCGGAAGCCTGATCGGAAACGAGAGTCCAAGGTGGTCGTAAATGCTGCGAGCTAGTGAAATTCTGCAAGACCAAGACTGTGTCGAAAAAATCGCCCTCAACGCCAACAAGGCTTTTGATGGTGGATAATAGCATGTGTGGATTCTTCTGCAGTTCGGAATTAAATTTCTGGACCGTATCCAACACAGTAGCTGTATCTTTCAAGACATTCACAACGACAGGTAGCGTGTTGATGCAAGGAAATACAGCATCATTCAAACGTTCGTCTTCGAAGGACCTACCGGACAAGATGTTGCCGAACACGACACTTTTCTGACCCGTATATGCTGCGAGCAGCCTGGCCCAAGCCACCTGGCATACGGTCGATAAACTGCAGCTTAGCTCTTTACATTTCAGCTGTATTGCCGATCGTGGTTGGTACAAGGCTCTTGCAGCCATATGAAGCTTTGTAGGGACCTTTCGCATGATATTGAGGTCTGGAAACTGAGTCGGCTCCACGCTTGGCCCAAGGTCCTTCCAAAATTGCTTGTTCACGCAGTCTGATGAAGTACGCGAGAGGATCGCGCGAAGTGCGTCAGAGACTGGAACTGGATCGTCTAATTCCTCGGCATTATACCTTGCGGCAAGATCATCTAGTATGTGTCGGAGAGAGTAACCATCGTAAAGAGCATGCAGAATGCGCAAATTCATAAAGCATCCTTCCGCCGACTGACGGATCTCAAGATGCCACGGCGGTCTAATTAGGTCGTCTATACTGGTAGTCGATGACTCCTGCGAGTCCTGAATGCTGTCTGACCGTGGGAGATTTGCAGGAACGTCCTTGTAGACGATCATACCAAATGGATGTTGTGAATCTTCTATTTCAATGAAGCCGGTTCTTAGTACAGCATGTCTCCTGATGATATGCAACCAAGCTTTTTCGAGCACGTCTTGGTCAACATCTTTGTGAAGTTGAAATTTCAAAGTGTTGTAGTAGAGCCTTCCGGCGGACTTCAGAAACTCAGATAAAATGCCTATTTGAGTGGCGGTGCAAGGCGTGATGGCTTCGATCTCATGATTGTAGAGGTTCAAGTTCTGGAGGACATTCTTGCGATGTTTAGAGTCGAAGGTCTCTAGGTCAAAAAGTGGCCCATCGTGTCGAGGTCTAGGCTCGTATAGAAGCTCATCGCAGTGATTGGCAATCGCAGATACTCGAGGTTCCTCAAGAATCTTTGCTATTGAAATACTCCAGCCTTGTGTTCTTAGACGTGAGGTCAGTTGTACGGCGCTAATGCTGTCAAGTCCAAGCTTGAATATTGTATCACTGGGGTTGATCGTTCTTGCATCCAGACCCGTAAGCGATGCAACAATGTTCATGACCATTCTTTCGGTTTCGGAATTTTGATCGCCTCGGGCGGAATTGGTACCTAATTGCAAAGCCGATGATAGACCAGTGGCATGTCCATTGCCATCCGTTTTAGGAAGAAGCGATCGAATTTCGGCGCGCCCAAATACAAGAGCTTCAGGGTGCTCGATGATGTCCCATAGCAATGTGGTGAAATCATCTGTCAGCTTATCCACTAGCGTCTTATTGCCCGTTGAAGAATGCAGGTTCACACAGATTTCATCCACCTCAGGTTGAGGAAAAATTTCAAAAATGAATGGGAAGTCCATCTGCCCTTCTTCATGGTAAAGATCCCAGATTCGTTGGTCTGTCTGCAGAGTCGCTGTTTGAAATAGCAATATTACGTCGAAAAGTGCCTTTCCGTCGGCGCTGTACTGCTTCTGCAGCTGACGCAAAGATGTAGCTTGGAATGGTAATACTTCAGTATTGAAATTTTGCAACTTTTGACACAGGTCGATAGCAGTGCTCTGGCGCGAAAAAGATGCGCGAGTCGGTAGCGTGTTGAAACATGGACCGAAAATGCTATCGGCCCCCAAGACGTCCACGTTGCGGCCGCTGAAAACAGTCCCAAAGCAGACGTCGGCTACCTCGAGATATGAGCAAAGAAGTCGCGCCAAAGCAGCTTGAAGGATCGAAAGCGAAGTTGTCGAAAACGACTTTGCGAACAAATTTAGCATTTGCCAGGTCATGGCTTTAGGGGAGATTTTCCCTCTCGAGAAAGCGTACGTCGAGCTTTGACCTGCAAACAGTGTTGATAGACGACATGGCCTAGCATTTGTTAAGCGTGGCTGCCAGAAACGCTGGCTTTTCTCTGCACTAATACTCGCCATGAAATCGAGATACCGTGAGAAAGGAACAGGTGCTGCCAATGGTTCTCCTATGAGAAGTGCTTCCACTTCCCGATGCAGACTGTTCAAAGCTTCCGCATCGTGCAAAGCGTGGTGGATGAAGACATGAAGCTGCGATGTTTGCCCTTGAGGCTGCTTGAGCTGCAAGACCCACGGTGGCTTGTTGCATAACAAAGGAGTTATTTCGTGTGGGACGTCGTGTGGGATGTCCTTGACTTCGGCCCACGGCAGTCCAAATCGACTTAGTACAACTTGTAGAAAAGGGTAATCCGGGTCATCGGTCTCTGCAAAAACTGTGCGCAATATTTGATGCCGCTCGATCATCGTTGACCATGCTTCTTGGAACTTGCGCGCGTCCTGAACAAGCCGATAGGTGAGGTGATTCAAGTAGAATCGACGTTTAGAAAATCCAGAGGCAAGCATTGCTTCTTGCAGAGGAGTACACGGAAGAACGACTTCGACACTTTCATTTATTTTAGCGCAGACACTGGCCTTCAGATGAGGGGGTACAATATCAGCAGCAGATTTCATAGCGTCTGTTCTCTTTCTCAGAGCTTCGCTGCGCTTCTGGTCGGCGGCAAGGCGCCTCACTGATGCGCATTTCATGATGCTCGAGACACTTACTGAGTCAAATCCGGAGTCTCTAAGCTGTTGAGCGAATGGAATGGCTCGAATCGAATCGATGCCATAAGCGAAGAAGGAAACGTATGGGTTGATGTCCGAGATTGGAATTCCACTTGTCTTTGAGAGAGCTCTCACAATTTGCAACTCTTCGTTGGTCAAAGGATGCTGGTCGTCGTCAGACGACAACGCCTCAGAAAACTGAGCAAGTATGTGATGGCTCATGTTGTTATGAATGGCTGTAAGCTCGCGTTTATCCACTTTGCCTTGTTGGGTCAGGGGAAGCGATGGCACGGGTATCAAGCATTCCGGAATCATGTATGCCGGCAGCCGATCCCGCAGGTGACGGTACAAAAGCTCGACAAGGCAGCTACTCTCTGAAGCCTGCACGCTGCTTGTCGCCCAAAATGACACGACTTTGTCCCGTGTAGCGGCATCGGACACGATGAAGCTGAAAGCGTTAGACACAAAATGCGCCTGCATGAGCTTAGCGTTGATCTCGCTGAGCTCAATTCGCTGCCCTCTGATCTTCGCTTGGTCATCTTCTCTGCCGAGAACCATAAGGCTACCGTCTGAGAGTAATCTTCCAATATCACCAGATCGATAGAGCCTCCCAAACTGTGGGTGGGCAAGCCAACTCTGGGCCGTAAGGATAGGGTCGGTGTAGCCTCTACCGACTTGTAAGCCGCCGATCCAGATCTCGCCTACACTGCCTTGCGGCAGGGGTCTGAAGTCGGAGAGTTCTAGAGAGCAGTGTCGCCGTGTGTCAGACAGTCTGCTGCAGACAAACAGTGAGCTGTTCGGGAAGGCTAGGCCAACGTTATTGATTTGCGCTTTACCGCTGCTATACGAGCGCACATTGCAGATGTTTGTAGTCTCGCTGGGGCCATAACCTTGATACAAACCACGGCTAGACCATGCCTCAAATACTTTGGCAGACATAGGTTCACCGGAGCAGACAATGAAGGATACTTTGGGAACCTTCCCAGGATCGACTAGTGCCGCCACAGACGGGGTCATGCTGAGGTGAGAGATGTCTAGAGCATCTATAAGTCCTTCTATATCTGTGAAAAGGACATCATTGTCCGCAGCGCATAGCGTCATACCACAATGCCAGGTCCAGAAAATCTCGAATACTGAAACGTCGAATGTAGGAGAGCAGGATTGCAGTAGCCGAGAGGAGTTTTCATGAGGATAGACGTTAGCTAGGTGTTGAATGTTACTTGCTAGATTGTCTCTGGTGATCAGTACCCCTTTTGGCACTCCTGTGCTACCAGACGTAAAGACAGCGTAGGCCAGACTCGACCCCGAGGTGCTGATGTCGAGCCTTTGCTCGCCCTCATCGCCAGGCTTGACAAGCTCGCTTATATTGACAATGGAATACCGGGATGGCTGCGCTTGCCATTTGTTATTGGTTTCGGTGGTCACAATGATCCGCGGCTTACTCTCATGTATGATCTCTCCGAGACGCGACTCAGGAGTATCTGGATCCACGCACAAATACGTCAAACCGGCCATTACTGTCGCGCAAATCATGACGTAGAGTTTGATGGACTTCGGGCATAAGATCATCACGATATCGTCGCTTACCAGGCGGTATCTGTCGAGCAATGTTTTACCCGTGCTAATGGCCTGCTGATACAACTCACCATAACTCAGGCTCTGGCGGCTGAGTGAAGAAGTCGAGGAATCGAATCCCGTCACAAACTCAACGGCAACGTGTCCTGGCTGTCTTTTTGCCATCTCGACAATCTGAGCCGTAAGATCGGGAACAGCTGGACGACTAGCATCGTAATTAGAGATGGAAAGCAGAGAGAGCGGCGCACTTTGCCAGATGTTTACGAGTTTTTGTTCTGGATGATTCAGATACTGGCTCAGTATGTAGTCAAGCTGGCCATGGAACCGCTTGACCTGCTCGATTGATACTCTGCTGGAATCGAAAGTGGTCTTGAGGCGCAAACAGTCGCACTTAGGCTCAACTTCCACAACAAGGGAATATTTAAGACGGTCATGCGTTTCTATTGTCGACACAAGGTCTTCGCCACGAGGTTCGGAATACAGTGATTCTTGCCACACGAAGAGGACGTCGAAGAGCTCTGTGCCGTAAGGCAGATTCAGAGAAGATTTGATCTGAGCAAGAGACACACTTGAATACCGTAGACACCGCATGTGCTCCTGATGAGTCTGAAGTATAAGTTTCTGTAATGTGGTGCAACTGTCCAGTCGCACAAGGGCTGGCATTGTTGAGAGACAGGGGCCTATTACCTCGTCAGCTTCAGGCAGTGTCACGTCTCTGCCGGCCATAACGAGACCCGTCAAGACTTCAACAGTGTCCATGACGTTGGCGAGCAATGATGATACCGCTGAATGTATGATTGAAGGTCTACTAACATGAAGCTCGTTTGCAAGGTGGCCTAGATCCACACGTCGTACTGACAAAGTACTGATATGCTGCGATCTTGTGTTGCTGGTGCCAGGCGTGCCGTGCAAGACCGGGAAGGAAGAATATTCGACCTGCCTTAAGTGACTGGTCCATGCAGTCAGGCAGTCATCGCCGTTTCGTTGATTCTCAGCTTTACTCGCCCACGCAAGAGCCTGATATGGAGGCCTTTCCTTAGCACGGCCACCCCGCAAGAGGGAGTTTACGTCGCACATAATGAGATCCCACGACCATCCATCGTAGAGAGCGTGGTGGATCGTGATGGCGGCAGTATGCTCCCTTGGACCTTCGGAAATCTGAAAGGGGAAGAACAAGTTGGCAGCTTGGGTGAAATCAGGCTTTTCCCTGATCAACTGCACGAACGGCATCTCAGCATCGTACGTGACCAGGAACGATGATCGCAGAATTGCATTATTGCACGATACAGTTTCGAAAGCGTTCTGAAGCTGCGAGAACGTGATCGTAGGATTCATGGTCAAAAGTATCTCGTTCATATTTTGCTTTGGATCAATCATCGTCTCTGACAGCATAGCTATTTGTATCGGAGCACAAGGCAGGATAGAATCCCGGTCGATCGGACCCGCCTGATTCTTCTTGCATTGTACCAGAACCTTCGTCACCAGTCCATGCCATTTTGCGTCGTTGGGCGTAGGCTGAATGTGCAAGGACTCTGCGTCTTCATCAAGAAGGACGTTTTCCAAAGTGCTGGCTAGATCCGAGGTGGAGTCAGCACTGAGGATAGTGGAGACGGAGACATTGGGATATTTTGCACGCAGCCGCGAAGCGATCCGTATTGCTCGCAATGAATCAAGCCCGCAAGCCGAGAGTGACCTGTACGGCTCCATTGGTATTTGCAGTTCATGCGAGAGTATTTCAATCAGATCCGCCTCAATATCCGAAGGCTTGTCGCACACAGATTTGTTAGCCTCGTTCTGCCATCCTGAATGTAATGACTCAAGCCCTTTTCGGTCGACTTTGCCGGACGGTAGCCGAGGGACACCTTCAGATAGAATCACGATTTCCCTTGGTCGCATATGCCGTGGCAGCCAAGCATTGCATTTCTGTTCTATCCTCGAGGATTTCAAAGTCATCTCGCCTGAGCAAAATAGTACGAGCGCGTCGTTGATGACCACAGCAATGGCAAGGTGCACGCCAGGAACTTCTGCAGCCACTGATTCAACCTCACCAAGTTCGACTCTCTGACCCCGGATCTTCACCTGGCCATCAGCAATCCTGCCAAGAATGTGGAGGTCTCCCTCGATCGTCAGCATCGCTCGATCTCCTGTACGATATACCCCTCCGTAACCCGGCAGCTGAATGAACACTGCTCTTGTCTGATCTTGTCGATTGAGGTAACCTTCAGCAAGTTGTCCTGCAAGAGCAAGCTCGCCTGTCTCACCAACAGAAAGAACTTCCGGAGAGGCTGAGGTCACATCCTCGTTCAAAATAAAAGTCGTGACTGTCGAGAGTGGCTTACCGATATTGTGAACTGAACTTGAGGAATGCATTTGAGGAAAAATCGTGCAATGTATCGCTGCCTCTGTGGGACCATACATGGCAAAAAGTATGCTGTCCTGTTTATCTGATGCACCAAACTCTTTCAACACCTGCGGTGCGAGCATTTCTCCGATTGTGAGAATTATTCGCAAGGCAGGCACAGAAGATCGCTTGCGTAGAAGTGTTGTGGCAACCGTCGGTGTGAGTTCGACGGCGTCGATGTTCATGGAATTGATGATGCCAGGTAGATCTGCAAGCAATCTTTCTCTTTCACAGCAAATTAAAGTTGAGCCACGAAGCCAGGAAAAGAAGATTTCGAAAAGCGAGACGTCGAATGAAGGCGCCGCAAATTGTAAGAACCGGTTAAAGAAAGGAATGTGCTCGTCATGGGCAAGTAGTGATTGCGATACAGCATAATGTGATACTGGCACTCCTTTCGGTTTCCCGGTAGAGCCTGAAGTATACATTACATATGCAATATCTGAGGACTTCCTTGACTTTACTTCGCTCTTGGCATCAAGAAACGTATCCTCAGTCAACGCCTTCAGGTCTACTTGTAGACATTTGACAGAAGGTATTGCCTGTTGTACTTGACTGACGTCTTGAGGTAGACATAGGATGAGCTTCGCTTGAACATCTTCAACTATGAAGGATAATCTCTCCTTCGGGGTATCAAGGGTGATAGGGCAGAAGGCTGCACCACACTCGAGAACAGCCCGGTACGAGATGTACAAAGCTGGACATTGTGGGATTATCACAGGAATGATTGCATTTTGGATAACCTGAGCTGGCAGCTCTTGCCGTATGCGATAGGCGAGCCTGGAAGTGAGCTGACTGAGAAGACTGTATGTGACCTGCCAGGTATTCCCTTCCGCATTGAGATATTCAATGGCCGCATCATCGCTTGTTTTCTTCGATATGAGGTGATCCAGATACTGAGGGCCAGGTAGAGTGCTTCGGTGCGGATTTAATATGGCCGGGGAGCGTTGAGGAGATTCTTGAACATTACTCATAGCCGTCGCAGTGAGTTGGCCTATCTCGAGTTCGCCTAGTGGTGTGTGATTTCGAGATCTGTTCCTATGCTGAGTCCATGCTTGTTTGGCAAACAAACCAGCTAGTAAGGTGGATAGCGTCAGAAAAAAGTACAAGGACCCTGAGCATGATTTTAATCAAGTCGGCCACAATGCAATGAATGTAAAATTTGTCAGAGCAAGCTTGCGAAATCGCTGCTGCAAGCAGAGAAAGAGTTCCCACATTGTGGCGCGATGGCAGTTGCTGTTCCTGGCAATGCATAAGATGGCAGGTGGGATTGAAATCAAGAGTAGTGTGGACGCGGCCGAAGCGTTAGCGTGTTTCGTTATATGGATCACGTCACTACCTCGCCAAACCCTTTTTTCCAACTCGGTTGATACTCAGCAATCTACAGCATCAAAACCATGAGTATCGTTCGAAGAGTGCATCAGCGATGACAAGCAGAGAGAAATAGTGCAATCGAGATTTTAACTTTATTTGCATCAGCCCACTTGCAGAACTTTTGAGGTCTCATTCCTGATTCGCATGGCCCGGACGCCAATGATGTGGAGAATCAGATTAGATTAGATTGATAAGACTTTTCCTCTGTCAAACTCTGGTAGCTCCGCCGCCAGCTTGACATGGCTTGCAACGTCCAAATGCGGGTTGCAGATCCTCTACCCTTAGACCCGGATCAACGCAAAATTTGGTCGGTTGTTTTCGCGAGCTTGCGTGAGCAGCCCGGATGACTCGTTCTTGCTCCAGCGATCTCGGCTGTTGGCATCAAAGGCAAGCTCCTTACTTGCTTCGACCTAGCATACCTAACGTCTGCACTCGCCATACAGCACTTCTATTGCTGCCAGCAATTCCGTTTAGTGCTTGTATTCTCACTACCATCTACTTTCTGTTATCAGCTCTTGCTACCTTTGGTGAAGATCATTATTGTCAAAACTCTCATATTCCAGGCCCTTGTGTAGTAGATTTGTTGCATTGCCATGCCACACAAAGTTGGCTCTGGAGGAGACTGTTGTGCAGAGATGGGCAACATTGCGGTGTCGGACCTGCTACAGCAGGCCAGCGCTGACAGCGTGCACGATTTACTTGGCATAGGATTCGGCCCGGCGTCTTTAGCCATTGCTGTCGCATTATACGATGTCCTAGAGCAAAGGACGATGACCAACAGTACAAGTTTTGCACCAAAGGTCAAGTTCTTGGAACGACAATCGACATTTGGCTGGCATGCAGGCATGCTGCTGCCCGGCACCAAGATGCAAATCTCCTTCATCAAAGACCTGGCCACGATCAGAAATCCGCAGTCACGCTTCACCTTCCTCAACTATCTTAAAGAGCACAATAGACTCGTCCAATTCTCGAACCTTGACACCTTCCTCCCTCTGCGGATTGAGTTCGAGGACTATCTCAAGTGGTCTGCCAGTCATTTTTCAGATATTGTGCAATATTCACAAGATGTTGTCAGCGTCAAGCCGGTTCAGATCGACGGCAGTAATAGGGTCAACTGCCTCGAGGTGATCTCCAAGAATAGTAGTTCTGGTGTCGTTGATGTGCAGCGAGCGCGAAATGTTGTCATAGCCGTTGGCGGACGACCATCTATCCCAGAAGTTTTTCCGAGAGGTCATAGCAGGGTCATTCATTCCTCGAGGTACAGCCATCAGATCGGAAGTGTTCTTCCAAATAAGGACGATGCCTACAGTATCGCGGTTGTTGGTGCCGGTCAAAGTGCGGCTGAGGTCTTCAACGATCTGCAGACTCGATATCCGAACTCAAAGAGCCATCTATTCATGCGCGACACAGCACTGCGGCCAAGCGATGATTCGCCTTTCGTAAATGAAGTATTCAATCCCGAAGTTGTTGATGAATTCTACTCCACCAATTCCGACGTAAGAAAGGCGCAGTTGAAGGTCAACAAGGCTACAAACTACAGTGTCGTGCGACTCAATCTACTGGAACAAATCTATGAAAACCAATATCATCAAAGAATGCAGGAACCGAACCCGGACAATTGGCCGCACCGGATTCTGCCATCTAGAGAGATCATAGATGTTACAGATTCGGCTCAAGGCAGACGCCTGGATCTAAGTACCAAAACCCTGAGTGGTCCGGCAGAAGGGACCATAGAAAAGTTTTCCGTGGACGCAGTGGTGCTTGCCACGGGCTACACCCGTGACGTACACAACGAAGTTTTGAAAGAGTGTCAATTCATAAATGGCTCGGGTGATGGCAGCTGGAAAGCAGAACGAGACTACAAGGTCAGGCTAGATCGAAACGTTGTGGACGAAGACGTGCACATTTATCTGCAGGGGTGTAACGAGCAGACACATGGCTTGGCTGATACGCTGCTCTCTATTCTCGCCACTAGGGGTGGGGAGGTTGTCGAGTCTGTGTTCAGGGGAGCCATATTAGAAGCAGACACCCGCGACCTTGTGAATCGTCGAAACAAAGGCATGAACGGGCCGTTGGGCCCTCTTTGGAAGCTATCGCCTAAGACAAAGGAGCGTGTGTCAGCCGGACGGAAGGAGACAGATATAATTGGAAGCTCAAGCCCGTCAAAGGCGTGGACAGCAAGTTGAAGTCAATTTTTCCGTCTATTGCGTCCTGAAAGAAGAAATTCGACATTTCTCGCATCAAGACATTGATCAAGAATACTAAGACCTTGCACTGCGGTCGAAGATGCATCATGATACACCATCATCGACCTATCATACGGCCTGCAAATGTCAGCATGATGTCTTTCAGTAACGAACTACGAGGTACGGGCAGAAAGGAGGCTTTTGTTCGGAGACAAGGGTCTTGCACCAATCAAATGTCGCCGAATTCCTCTGACCTCGCAACGAGACTTGACGAGTGGTCAGAAATCGCGTGTTTCGAAAGAGCAGAAGGAAAGAAGTTGGCGTGCATGTCATGAAATCATCTGCCTCACCGCTGATGAGCATGTGAACGAGAGCAGCATCAGATAATGGTAGAGCGAGGTCGGCCATCTAATCTTATCTTAAGCGAAGAAGGCAACAATAAATGAGAGACCGGGATCAAAGAGCAAAATATAGGCAGGAGGCAAACAACCTCTCCGAGTGTTGGACATTTAGCAAAGAGTTAGCTAGATAGCAACAGTATCATTGACTCCCAAATCCTTACTTTAGGCCAGTCTATAAATAAAAGGATCACTTAGAAGAGACATCAGAATCGACGGCGGGGCAGGGTTGCCACCTGGACATAATGCAACTGGGCTGGGAAGTCAAGTCACTTCACCGGTGGACGTGCCATAGCCGTGCTTAAAGTGCTGCCCTGTCCAGTGAGTAGTGGACACTCGCTCTTTCTGTTGTTCGCAAGGTGATGGTTGTGAACCTGACCAAGTCAGAAACTCCTATCCGATGTGCTGAATGCCCTTCATGCATCCTCCTGCTTTTTTCGACATACTAATGACAACAGCCAGTGAGAGCTAAATCTTATTCAGACCAAGTAGGACCGCTCTCGCCATTACAAAGCAAGACTATTACCTCTCCAAGTATCCATGGTGCAGCTGAGGGCCTTGGTATTGCACGCTGCAAGCCAAGGCACAGCCCGTTCGTATCTCAGATATTGATTCTCCGTCATGCTTGCCCAATTACTCACCTTCGACTTTTTCTTCCTCAAACGATGCATCAGCTCAGGTCCAGCGCCGAGTGGAAATAGAGTGCCCCTAGAGGCATATCGCTGAGTGCAACGTTGTGCTCGAAAGCTTCGGCGTCGGTCCGAATTCTCGCGCAGGCTTCGCACGGCGAGAGTCGCCCATCGTTCAATTCAATGACCTGCAACGAGCGAACGGGGAACATAATCTGTGTCAGTCTCCTAAACGTGCGGTCTACAACATCATCATCTGAACGTTTCGACCCTCTAATATATGCGCACATGCCGATTGAGACCCTTCCGGTTGCGTTCTTTCACTGCCGAATAGTACGAGCCCGTCATCACTATCAGTAGGTACCAACTGGCACGAGGATCATGGACCCTTCTTGCAACCATCTTGGGCCATGAGAGAACATAAGTGTTCGGACGTTATTGTAGACGAGGGACTATTACCAAGCCCGGCAGATGACCTGAACCTCGGCATTTTCAGAGCCTACGCCTAAAAGACCCATCTCCCGTAGTACTAAATCTCATCAAAGCGTTCTTGACTACCAGATGTCCTCACACACGGGGGCAAATGGAAGCTGAAACAACACCCAGCAAGAAATATGATTGACTATGGCTACGAGTCCGAACACAGGAAAAAGCGCAGGCGGCGCGAAATACTCCCCCAACCAGTTACTGCTCGCCTCATGTTTGATGACACTCTAAAGGGCGATGGGGCGGTATTGTCGCGAGAACTAGCTGGTGCGCTCGCTCTGGGTATGTGTAATACTTGCAACATACGCGACTGCAGTGCTTATCTCTGTAGTGGATGACATCGACCACAAGCAAACCTTCGTAGCCATCGCCCCCTCGTCTCCTCTCTATTCCACCATAGAAGATTCGACGTGGACTTTTACGCCGGTTGCCTCGACCTCGGACCACGACACAACGCATGAAAACTCGACAAGTCTGAGACTGCCTCCTTCCTCCCAGGCAACGCAAGCATTTTTACGCGCGTTTTCAGCGCAAGATCACAATCGGCATGGCAGCCAGCTGCCGAAGTTCTTCGATGTTTTTGTGGTGCTTGCAACACCAGCTGCGCTCGACAGCGTCTTTGTTACAATTGAAAAAGGGCTGCTAGAGAGAGTCGATGCGATTCAGAGCAAATTCGGTGGAGGCTTCCAACACAACAGGAACAAGAAGACTGGGCAGCAAGAGCACGTTCCAAACTCTATTACAGACCCTTCGATACCTGCTGAAGAACGAATAACAGCTTTGGTGAGGGAAGGTCTCTCAGGATTTACAATAGTACACACAGGGGATGTGTTTCCTCTACCTCTGCCTCCTCATCCTATCACTCACGTTCGTCCCGCACCGGCCATCGTGATTGAGAGCGAGCCCGTCGCCCAAGGTTACGTATGCTCGAGCACAAATATTGTGGTTGTTCATGCTGGCGTGTCGCAGGAAAAAGCCTTGAAGAAGCTCACTCAGCCAACAGCAATTATTGAAGAGTCGTTGGAAGACACTCCAGACGACGATACCGCAACCGACCAATTTTTCTCCGCGGCCGAGGAGCGCAATGACACCACAGCTTCGGAGATCGAGGGCACAGAAGACGAAGAATCCCCAACAGAGACATCAGATATTAATGGAAGCGACGAAGAATCGGATTCGATGGATGACATGATATCCTTGAGTGCTCCTGGACTACCGCCTCAGCAAGCGGGCACGCTTTCAGCCATGACTACGTCAACACCAAAGCCAGGGCAATATGGCAGAATGATGGGTGCACATACTCCAGGCTCTATATACTCGAGCTTTACTCAAACTACTGCAAGAGCAGGCAGCCGACCGGGCAAGGTTTTCCGTACAGAATCTCTCCTCAGAAAGGTGCCTACGGAGATGCTTCACCCGAAGCCGTCACCGCAGGAAGACGATGACACGTTCGTGTTTGTCGATACAAGCAATCTCGCTAGGCTCGGCTGCTTTTCTGGCGATTGGGCACGAATTGAGGTTGCGCGGAATATGAGCAGCTTTGAGTTCGGTTCTTCTAGCCTTGTGGCATCAGGTGGAGGGGAAGAGCCAGACTTCAGAACGGTTCGCATCTTCGGATTGTCTGGACTTTTGCCGCAGAAAGCACGCTATGCTGTCGATAAAACTGGTGATCGACGTTCAAGTTTCACCCAGGGCCAGTCTTCTATACCCATGAGTCCAGCTCTGTATCTTTCGCCTATTCTCTTGGCCAATCTGTCAAATGCACAATTTGTGAAAGTTGGAGCCATGCCAAAGGCTTCCAAATCAGGTCACAGATCAGCACATATTGCAAGACCACCGTCGTTCAGAGGACCGCCGCTTGCCAGAGAGGTCTCATTGGCGAAGATTCTGACACCGCTCACGCAGGACCCAATGACTCAATCCATTTTATTTACATCCTTGAAGGCACACTTCGAGAAGCGGAGACGTCTCATCAAGATCGGAGATGTGGTAGCCGTTTCGATCGACGAGGATTTGGCTAGGACACTAGTCTCCCCAGGGACTGCAAATGCAGGTCAGGAAGACGATCAATTACTACTCAAACTTAACGTCGCATCTGCAGCTGATACGAGACGATTGCAGATTGCTTGGTTTGTGGTGCAATCTCTGGATGTGGACATTTCATCGGGCAACAACAATACCATAGGTGAAGTCGAAGATTGGGGAGGCACGGCAATTCTAGACACATCACAAACAAAGCTTGGCGTCTCTGGAACGAGCCACCATAAAATTTCTGAGCACATAGAGATGTGGACGAAATTCTGGTTGGGATTGAAGAGAGTTGCACCTTCTTCAATGACTCGTTCGTCACTTAATACAACAAGCACGTTACCTGTAGCAGTGAAGCTGCCTCTCGAGCAACGCGTTGCGGATCTAGTGGCTGCCGCCACAAGTCCCCGGGCAATCAGCCTTGGCCTACCTCCTTTGGTCATTCTGCTTCATTCGACCCAGCGTCAAGTTGGGAAACGCCACATAGCGACGAATGCCTGCGCTTCTGTTGGCGTCCATACATTTCCAATCTCCGGACATGATATTTTGTCGGAAAATGCATCGACAACTGGTGGTGGCGATGTCAAGACAGAAGGCTTGCTAAGAGTTCGTGCGGAGCGAGCTCTGTCTTGTGGAATCGAACAGACTGCTCTTCTGCTGCAGCATGTAGATGTCTTAACGGCCGACCGCATGGTCCCTACCCTCCGAGACATCACAAAGCAGGCGCGGGTCGTGATCGCGACTACATCGAAAATTGATGATGTGCCGGCAGGTCTGCGAAGTTTGTTCACGCATGAGCTCGAGGTGACAGCGCCTGACGAGGCTGCAAGAGAAATTATCCTGCGGAATATCTGCGCATCTATGGCCATTTCTTTATCCCCGGCCATCAACCTAAAGACTGTGGCCTTGCAAACCGCAGCCTTGGTAGCGGGAGATCTCGTCGATGTAGTGCAGCGTGCGAGTCTAGCAAGATCAAACCGGTTGGTTTCACTTGCCGAAAAGAAAGGCTGCACAGTTTCAGACCTGATGCTTGCGGGAGGACAGTCAACGACACACTTCATGCCAATCGACTTTTCGACTGCTATATCTGCGGCAAGATCAACATTTTCCGACGCAATTGGTGCACCAAAGATACCGGCCGTGACTTGGCAGGATGTCGGTGGCCTAGCCTCGCAGAAAGATGCTATCATGGAGACAATTTCTCTGCCACTGACACATCCAGAGCTTTTTGCAAATGGCGTTCGCAAGCGGTCAGGAATTCTCTTTTACGGTCCTCCTGGTACCGGCAAGACTTTGCTTGCCAAAGCCATTGCGACAGAATTCAGCCTTAACTTCTTTAGTGTCAAGGGCCCGGAACTGCTCAATATGTACATCGGCGAATCTGAAGCCAACGTGCGCAGAGTCTTCCAGAAAGCCAGAGATGCAAGACCATGCGTTGTCTTTTTCGACGAGCTTGACAGTGTGGCCCCAAAGCGAGGCAACCAAGGTGACAGTGGCGGCGTCATGGACAGAATTGTTAGTCAGCTACTCGCTGAGCTCGACGGCATGTCAGGTGGGGGCGCGGGTGGGGATGGCCAGACGAGCAATGCCGGAGGCGTTTTTGTCATCGGTGCAACAAATAGACCAGATCTGCTGGATCCTGCGTTGCTACGACCTGGACGATTCGACAAAATGCTCTATCTTGGTGTCGCAGACAACCACGACGCTCAAGTCACTATTCTGGAGGCGCTGACCAGAAAGTTCACGCTTGCCCCAGAAATCAGTCTGAGAAGGGTTGCACAGAAGCTGCCATTCACCTACACTGGTGCTGATCTGTATGCGTTGTGCAGTGATGCTATGCTCAAAGCAATTACAAGGAAGACGAAAGCGGTCGATGTTCGCGTGGCAGACATCAGCAGGCAAAGAGGTGAAGCGGTGAGCACAGGCTGGTTCTTCGATCATGCAGCTACGCCTGACGATGTCGAAGTCATCGTCAACGAAGGAGATTTCGACCTCGCACAGAAAGAACTTGTTGGCAGTGTCAGCGCCAAAGAGCTTGAGCATTTTGAGCGTATCAGATTGCTGTTCGAAGATCAGGATATCAGTGCTCGCAAAAATCCGGCAGAAAGCCAGAATCAATTAAATGGCGAGCCTGAGCAAACCGGTCGCAACATATCGAGGACTGACATGGGTACACATCTCAGCGAGGGACCAGCTCTGCAGTCTTCGAGGCATACATCTGGCAAGCACAAGATGGGTAAAGGTAAGACTGTTGCGCGTGCTGAATCCGAAGCTGACTCGGAGAATGACTATGGGTTCCCAGCGCATTCGAGCATGCAAATGAATGGCTTGGCGGGTGGGTCTCTTGTGAATGGAATTGGGAAGGGAAAAGCGAGGGTGCTGAATAACGACTTTCAAGACAATGCCGGAGACGATGAGGATCTGTATGATTGATGGCCCTATGATTCGACCAGCAAGCAAGGTGCAGCCTGCGCTGGACGTGCACAGCAAGCAATAGGTCCCTTTGTATGGCGACTTCGCCCAAATGTAGTCTTCTGAGGCTATCATTTGATAAAAAGTGATCAGGATGCATTTTGACGGTTTGGCACTGTTGCCATAGTCAGGCTAGATTCGCGCTACCAATTAAAAAGCAGTTTCCACCTGTAGGATTAACTCTGTGCGATTTCTTAGATATCGGCACCTTCCAAAACTGTAATTACTTGACTGGGTCAGAAATTTCCGAATGCTGATGGAGGAAAGAATTCGGGATAGTCACGGAAGTAAGTCTCTCACCGAACCTTCATGACCCTAGAAGGAGAGGGGGAAATGAGTGTTATATATAAGCAGAATCATGCCCTGGAACGATCAAGCTGATTTTGGATAGAGTTCTTGGTTTCTGATCAGATTATAAAAGAGCCATGGGAGACTGAGTTTCGGATGTTGAGGAACAATGCAGTGGCTTAGCAGGCAGAGAGGGCTCTTCGGTCGAAGTTGCGGAGTCGGCTGTCCTCACCTGCACGAATAGCCACAGTTCATTTCTTCTGGATTCACCAAGCAATATCTCGGATTCCCATCAAAGTCAACTCTCTTTCGAACCCAGGTACGTCTCATCAAGCCACTTCGCTCACAGTATCCACAGCGCGCTGCTCAATGCGCTTGGAGAGGGCGAGCTAATCTGAGTGAAACAAGCACGCATAAACATCATATGCCGCTTCGATAGTCTGCCTCCCATATGTGAGCACAAGTTCAAGGTGCTGAGACTCACAGTCTAGTCGCTTGACATTGTAACAAAGGCTGAGTTTAAATTTCTCCTTCCTAACCACATTGGCTTTTACAACGTACACCTCAGGATATTATTCTGTGGCCCGAAGTAATTCAAGCTTGACTCGTGTTGCGGCCTTGATATTGGGCCCTCGTGATTTTGCCATATCAGATACTTTATTCCCTTGCCGTCCTACTCAAGGGCAGATGCCATTACTTTGCTGATAGCTTACCCGTACCTCTTTTGACGTCCTTCCAGTGAATCAATCTAGATATTATTGACTTCGCTCGCGTGCATGCCAACGGCGCCGACTGAATGTACAGCAAGGGGGAGACATATGCTCGGAACAGGCGTAGCTAATGTTCCGGAACGAGTGATCGAACATCCGGAGCGGGTAGATGGTCGAACCGCAGGTGAGATGAAGAAAGCCTCAGGTCAGGACGGTGACAAGTGAACGAGGGGGCTCTCACTTAATTTTGGCCCCAATATGCGGCGGTGCTCGATGTAGAAAAGCAGAGGATTATCCTGCGAATCGTCCTCAAAATCGTTCTTTACATTTTACTCAGTCGAGCCACAATAAAACATTGCAAGAAATCCGTGCAAGGACTTTCTTGAGACAGCAGCTGAAATCTACAAGAGTGATGGAACGTCCATTTCTGTGCACGCAGATTGATTATAAATATGTAGACCAATATTCATTCCTCCCAAATTTTATCACAGATCCAAGCTACTAACGTGTCTCGTGACAATCAAGGACCGCCCTAGAACGTAAACACATAGAGGTATCATCAAAATTCCGTCTCACGAGGTGGGCGCGCAACTTAAGACCTCCTTGCTTCCTGCAGACTCCCCAGCGTCAAAACAATAAATTGCGTAACATGCCTATCATCCTTCAGCGGTGTCCAGTGTGTCAAAAATAGCTCAGAGCCCATGATTCTTCTCGTGAAGAGCGACACTTCAACGGTAACTGGCTGGCCCATCCTCGTGGCCGTTTTCACCTTACTCTTAAAGTCCCTAGATAAGCCATTCACCGAATGCTGGCCGAGGAATTTGAAAATGTCTTGGCCAGGTATTTGACTCTGCATTTGCGTAGCGTTTGCGCGTGCGGGATAGAGCAGTTCAGATATACCGGTGCTGTAGAAGGAAATGAGCATCGTTTCGGCATTAACGATAATGTACTTCGAGTAGGCGGTGTAAAAGGCTTCTTTTTGCTGGCGGAAGGACAGGTTCTTGGTATTCATGTCCTCGAGGAGGTCATTCTCCATGCCTGGCGTGCGGGTGGAGCTTGGTTTCACCCTGCGCAGGCTGCCGAAGAAGCTTTGGCGGGATTTTGGCGGAGGAGCTACCTGCTTCGGCTCGTCCTCTTCTTCATCTTCACCAAGGGAGAGAATGCGCAGGATGTCTGATGTGTTGTGGATTGTTGTGGAGAGGTTGATTTGGCCTCCAAGGAAGAAGGCAAGCTTGCCGCTATAATCATAAAGTGGAGTGGTATACAGCAAGTTCCAGAAGGGCTCGCCATTTTTCCGTTCGTTGAGCAGCAGTTCCACACATTCTGTCCGGTCTTCTAGCGACTTCTTGATGCGCGCTACAGATTCTCGATCTGTGCGTCTCGTCTGAAGAAACCTGCAGTTTCTCGGTATGATATCGTTTCTTTCGTAGCCCGTGACCTTGACAAAGCCATCCGAAGCGTATACTATAGGATTGTCGGCTTTGTTTGGGTTTGTCAACACGAAGCAATCACCTAGACCAGCATACTTGTTCTTATTCGTAGCCAAAGCCTTCGAAGCACTCATTGTCATCTGATGCCGTACAAAGGGGGGGTAGACGTCGGATGCGACGAGTTTCTGGATATCGTTCTGCGCCGTAAGAAACACAGACTCCATGCTAGGCACGGTTTTGGACAGGAGTTGTTTGAGATTTTTATTGATGGAGACGAGGACATCGTCGGGTAGGTTAACCTGGGAGGACGCATTTACAGAAATGAAGTTGCGATGAATGTCGAAAATGTTCTTGGTGACCTGATTGAGGGAGTGGTGGTATTGATCGACCTAGTCGCAGTCAGCGCGCGTGGATCAGTAAGAGGCTGCTCAACCGTACCTTCTCCAGAAACTCGAGATTCTCGCCGCATAACCTTGACTCGGCGAACTTCCTCAACTGATGGGCTGTCGTTGGGTTGTGCAGGACAATTTGAAAAACTTCGGGACCAAAGAAATCTGCAAGCCGCGAAGTCGACGAGCCGCTGACAGAGGTATGTTGCGTGCTAATGGACGGCTCGTACGTAGTGTCTTGTTCATAGACGGGTTCGAGATTAAAATCGAGCTTTCGTAGGTCTTCGACTTCTTCAGGGCTGATGGATCGCTCATGATTGCGTTGCTTGTTGTACCGTTGGGGACTCGTGTATCGATCTTGCGAAGGTGAATTCGGATGTCGGTCCTGTGATGAGCTGGATCGTTGCCGACTTGCAGGAGCAAGCATGCCGTCTGTCGAGTAGTCGCGTACGAAGCGCTCGCGCGAAAGGCTTGGGGCTTCCATTTTTTGACTTGAGTGATGCGAATGATGGGAGTGATAGGCAGAGCAGACGAAGATGAGAGGTATGGCAGCTTTGGAGCTATAGAGCCCTGTTCGGGGCTGTTTTGAGGGAAACCCGAGATGCAAATGCAAATTGCACGCAAGGAGTCGATAGGGACGCTAGTCAGCTCTCATCTAAGAGATTCAGACCGCGGGAACCTTTTCCTGGGCGACCCATGTCTGCAAGGGCAGACCCCGTGCCAAACAGCCCATGCAACTTTTCAGGTACACATGGATGCGAGAGCTCTTTCACGATCGGCGCGCCTCGCCAACGTTGTGGTTGCATCATGAAGTCCCTGTGGCGGAAGCTGAGGACAAGACCATGCTGGAAACGGTCAAGCTAGCAGCGCAACGTGGAAGGAACCCTGCCACGTGCCAATAGCTACAATCATCTGCCTCTCGCTTAGCGAGAATGTGGCCCCAGAGCCGTTTTCCACAAACGTATAATCCTCGTCTCCAGTAACGTCGAGGTACATAATATTGGCATCATCGTAGTCGGGACATCGTCCTCTTGACACATTGCTAGCTTTTACCGCCTGCACGCTGGGTGCAACATGAGTTGGGTTTTCGAGATTGATGTGGGGCCCGCATTATTACTCATTGAATGGTTAGATTGCATCGCCCACCTTATTTCGGAATGTGAAGGCAATCCAGCATTTACAATGCCCGTAAGAGTATGTTTCTGAAAAAAATTGCATCAATCCCACTAGCTTGCGCCGCATTGCTCGTCCGGTGAGCGACGTTCTGTCAGACGAAAGAGGCAGAGCTGTGAGCACGAGTCTATGGCATGCGCACAAGAGTGTAAAATTGTACGCACTACTCGACCCAGCGGCGTTTCGGGCTCCATAACCACGCGTTCCGCGACACTAATTCACTCGGCTTGAATCTTTAGTGCATCGATAAGCTCGCTAATGACTGGAACCGATATCTAACGTTGAGCCCTTGCTCGACGAAAAGCAACGCGCCAAGTTGGTCCACACGACTACAGCGACGCTTCAGCTATGTTAGTGTAGGGCAACAGCATGCTGGAGTAGCGTAAGTGTGTAGTGCCTAATGACGAGTTCGTACTTGAGGCATGATCACTTGCATTTCAGACATGCGCTTCATCTCTACTCCCCCGGAACTGCTCGTCAGTCATGACCCGAGCAGGCCCAAACGACTCCAGCCGCCCGTTCGCGAGCACAATCGCGGTGTCCGCGTCTCTCACAGCCGCCGTCCGATGTGCGATCGTGATCACCGTACTACCCTTCAACTCGTCCTTCAAGACCCTCTGTATTTCCCATGCTGTCTCAACGTCAATACTTGCAGTCGCCTCATCCATTATGATGATTGAACTCCGGCGCAGGATGGCTCTCGCTAACCCGATAAGCTGTCGTTGACCTTGACTCAGATTCTTGCCTCCCGCTTCGACGGAGGTTGCCAGCGTCCAGCCGAACCGTCCGGCGACCTGTTCGACGACGGCGTTGCATTCCTCATCTGAACGCTCCCTCGTCGGGTCAAGGTTGTGCCGCAGACTCCCTTCGAACAGAACAGGATCTTGTGCGAGAAAGGTGAGTCGAGTCCGCAGCGCTTGTCTGTCAATCGTTGCAAGATCGATGCCGTCAATGAGTATGCGTCCTTTCTCAATAGGCACAGTAGCCAATAATGCTGCTGCCAACGTACTTTTTCCGGATCCTGTCCGACCAACAATGGCCGTATTTGTTCCACCTTTGAGCTCGAATGTCACGTCTATCAACGCTGGTTCCAAGTGAGGCGCGTAGCGGATTGTTACATCCTCAAATACAACACTTCCACCAAATGAAGGCCACCATGCAGGTGGTGGAACAGGACTGGTCGGCTCTTGCTCGAGATCTAACAATTCCACGACCCGCTCAACGGACACAAAATTCACCTGCAGTCTACCGTAGACACGGCAAAGGCGATGTGTAGTAGCCACAAATTTCTGCGCATTGACAAGAGCAAAGGCTGTCAGGCCGGCTGAGAGATTCGTATAAATTGCAATGATGGTCAAGAGCAGTGTTGACAGGGCTGATAAGATGTCGAGCCGATAACCCAACCAAGTTTGGACGCTCCAATAGAAGTGATCCATGCCTTGGAATGTGTCGACGACCTTGATCAATTTGGCTTGGAATCGGTCTTCGGCACGGAACGCTCGAACTGTCGTCAGACCTGCAAGAAGGGCGCCAAAATTTGTCATCAGAGGGCTTAAAGACACGGTCTCTAGGCGTCGTAGGCTTTGGGATGCTGGCAGGAAGAAGAAGAAGACCCGAACGAATGTGGCTGTAAGGACCACAGAGATCACAAGGAACATAGGCGTGAGGGATGCGATAACTACCAGGCTGATAATCCACGCAACGCCGAGCCAGATGATGGCAAATAAGTCCCAGCCAATACCACCATCGACGGTTCCGATGTCAGAGGTCAGGCGATTCATGAGTCGCCCGACTGGTGTTATATCATAATATCGAAATGTCGTGTTTGTGACTTTCTCCATGACGGCTTGGAACAGTTTCTTTCCTGCAATGTATCTGATCATCATGATTGACAACTGCACGGAGGAGGTGATTGCAGCATTTGCCGCATACAATACTAGAAGGCCTATCAGCCATGGCGAGACGTTAATGACGGGATTCGGTAAGCTGTCGAAAAACTTCCGCAGGAATGGGACGTTCACATCCATGATGCCAAAGTAGTGCTTGGAATAAGCGAACAAGATCATGGGACTAGCCGCTTGTCCATATGCCTCACCGAACTCTTTCAAGTACCAGCTGACTGCCGTCATGAGCAGGCGTGATAAGGCAACGAGTAAGAGAGCAACAACCCACATGGATAGGTAGCCTGCCTTGAGGTACTCCCAGTATACTCGGAGTTTGATATCTCCGTGAGCTCGGTGTTCCTCTTCCTCGAAGTTATCCGGAATTGCTTCTTCGAGAAGCTTCGTGTCCATCTTTTGAGCGCTTGGAGGCCCATCTGTATGGCCGTTACTTGCCTGTCCACATGAAATTGTGGCTGGTTCAGGAATGTGCGCCCGTGTCTCCGCTCGACCTGACTTCATAGCCACAAGTTGATCAGCGATTGGCTGGCAGAGGTCGCTTCTATGAGTGACCAGGATGACGGTTCTGTGTTGGAGAAGTTCCCCTTGAAAGCACTCAGCAACGATGTGCTCTGAAGTCTGTTGATCCAGAGCGCTCAATGGATCGTCAAGGAGTAGGATCGATGCGTCACTGTAGACTGCGCGAGCCAGAGCGACCCTCATCTTTTGCCCACCAGATAGACCAATGCCGTTCTCCCCGACGGGTGACAAGTCACCTTTCTCGAACCCTGCCAAGTCTGGAATCAGCGCGCAGGCGCCTAAAGTCTTTCTGTATCTCTCGGGCTCGAAAGCTGAATGAAACAAGATATTGTCGCGAATTGTCATGCTCTGTAGCCAAGGAGTTTGAGAGCAGTATGCAATCGGACCGCGAGGTTTTAGCAATCGGCCATTGTGAATGTCAAGTTCTCCAAGTATTGCCTGCAGCAATGCTGTTTTTCCGGAGGCGACCTCGCCTGTGACTACTGTGAGGCCTTGCCCAAACGATATGCTGATGTCATGCAAGACCTTGTGCTGTGAGCCTGGCCAGGCAAAGGATGCTTCGCAAAGCTCAATATGGTGTTCTGAAAGATCGTCGTCCTGACTGCCCACATCTTTTTTCTCCGGCTCATCCATGAACACCTGGATTCGTTTCAAAGCAACGTGAGCATTTAGCAAGGTTTGGATGAGTTCCGGAATCTCCCCCATATTTTCTTGAATCATACTGAAGATCTCAAGCGCCGGAAAAACAATGTCGACAGTCAGGTGTTGCTTGGCAAGGACGGTATATGCCCAGAAAGCCGCCACAACAATAAAGCCAGAGCTGAAAATGTTGTTGAAAACGATTATTTGAGTCCAAAGAAACGACACAAGCCGGATATTGAGCTCTTTCTGTCGCGCCTTAAACACAGCTTTTAGCCAGTGAGTCTGCCAGCCATACCACCGCAGATGTCGGATCGACTCAATGTACTGAGACGTCTGCTGCAAGCGTCTATCTGTAGCTGCTCTTCTAACCTTCTCGAAGCGCACGTCTACCAGAGCAAGGATATAATTGAGGACTTGCGCCAGAACGACAACACCCACTCCAACTAGTGCGGGCCAACCGATAAGGCGCCAAATCAGGCTCAGCGACAATACGAGACCGACCGGCTTCTCAATCAATTTCTGAAAGTCCCAGAAGCGCTGCGAAACCTCGTAGGCATCATTCCTCATCAGATTGAGGATCTTGCCCATGGCAGCCGGTTCTTCGTTTTTGGCATCAACTCCTTTGATACCTATTCTGAAATTCTCCCAGAGGCTCTTCATCTCCTGCCACATGTTCCGAATCCAGCCTTGCTTTTGCTGTGACTTCTTGCCTAGCAATGGAGTGTTCTCATCGGTGCTGCAAGCTGTATCGACCATTTCTAGTGTATTTTCCGCTTCTTTTTTGGCTCCCTCGTTAGACTGTGCCACTACTTTGCGGTGCAAAGTCTTCTCATATAGCATGGTGATCATTTCACCTCGCGATCGTTCGTAGCAGCGCCGACCATACCATGAACTGAAGACTTCGCTCTGCGCATTTACGAGACGGACAAGCAGAGTGAGCAGTGCGTAGGTCAAGGCTGGCCGCTTCCCGTATTCCAAATTTTGCATAGCCTTCAGCAACTGCTGCAAGAGAAGGGGCTCGGAGTAGGTTGTCGCTAATTCCACCAGCTCAAGGAATGTCAGTATAACGAGGTCAATCCAGTTGGCTGCCAGCAGCCTCCGCAGGACAGAGCCTCGTAAGCGACGAAAAGCGTTATGGAGATAGGTGTGCTGGAACTCGTGCGGCAATAGCCAGACATCGTCCTCGTTCAACTGTCGTTGCTTGGCACGTTTTAGAAGAGGAGAAACCCAGGATATCGACATCCACTGCCAGAATGAAATATTATCTTCGGGCGAGCGAAACTTGTTACTTGGTTCGGAGAAGGGCCTGCTAATGCCATAATTGGACCAGCGAGGGTCTCGCATAGGCATGTTGATTGTCAGTATTACACCAAGCAGTGCCAGGCCCAGAGCACCAAGTACTAGGCACTGCTCGAGGCCAACGTCATTCTTCCATATGCGGATGAGCAAGCTGCACTGCGATGCTACAAGTGCTGCGAAGAGGACGAACATGGGTAGAGCGAAGCAATTAGGCCTCGCGGTAACGGTGTAAGGGAGAGCCAACGCCCAAGCCGCTCCAGATAGTGCTATCCATAGACTCTGTCCCGTCTTTAAGAGCAGTACAAGCTGTAGGCACATCCCAATAGCTGACGCTGCAGCCAGAACCAGAACTGGAAACGGAGGCCATTGGTTTGATTTGGGCACATTGTAACGCTCTGCTTTCGGCTCTTCTATGAATGTCTTGGACCATGTCGGTCGCCGGAGCAATTTTGAAGCCATTCTGGGCAAGGGAGTTGCGGTAAGGGAAAGGTTCAAGACGGTCTTGCGGCGGTATATCTATTCGCCATCTCGCTGCCCGGATTTTAGCCTGTGGCCGCTGACTGATGGCATGAGTGACAAGGTTACAGATGCGTAAGAGTCAACGAGTCGTCTTGAATTTCAAATTTTTGGGACAATGGATGCTCGGCATGCGCTCCGGCTCGAACAGAATTGCCAAATTCGCCTGAACCTTTTAGTGTCCGCCACGCGCGAAAAGGCGAAATCCGAGTGCGCATATTTGTTCGGTGCCTGCTCTTTTCTGGTTCAAGGTTCAAAGATGCACGCGTGTGAGGCGACTGCAACCAGTAAAAAGGACGACATTTCCAAATGTTTAAAGCCGTTGTTGCGGAGGGCGTACAGAGCTTCACGCCGTGTCAGCTCTCAAACGGCCCCGGCGAGTGGGCGTTCCTAGCCCCGAAGGACACCGATCATGACGTCAGTCTTTGGCGCAAACGCGTCGATTTCCTGCTCTACGCGTCCCTTGCAGAGCCTGACCGTGCAAGTCGCCGACGCTTCCATGCATCCACTTAGGCGGTCTTCACTCAGGCTCGAAATCGCGCAGCATCGTGAGCGGCTACGAAGATGCCGTCGAAACCGTCGCAGGAGGAACCTTCCGACTTCGAGAAGCAGCGGTTAGCCAACATTGCTGCACGCGACAAACTCCTCGCCGAGCTTGAAGTCAAGAAGAACGCTGCTCAAGCTGGCCTTTACTCGAAGCTTCCAAAACGACCAGCATCTAGTAAGCCCAAGCCAGCATCAGCCAAGAGGATCAAGAAAGAAGAGGTTGCGCCACGAAGGACTTCATCTAGATTAGCCGGTATTCAAGCCGACAGCGAGGTCCAGCGTGAGAAGCAGGAGAAGGAGTATCAAGAACAGCGGGAGAGGGAAATCGAAAGACGGCAAAGAAGAACTGACGATCTCAACCTCGGCGACATTATCGTCAACGGTGGCGTCAATGGCTTCTTCGGATCCGATGCTCTGTCGAGACCTGTAGCAAGACCACATGAAAGGACGTTCGGAGATGACGAAGTCAGAGAGACAACGGATAAAGATTTGAAGAAATTGCGAGAGAGGATGAGTGGCCTTGAGATATGGGGTGGATGGGAGCCGAACAGGATAAAGATAACGCCAGAACGGATTTACAGTGCCTCATTCCACCCGACAGAAGAAAAGCCAATCGTCTTTATGGGCGACAAGCTTGGGCATCTGGGCATAGTCGACGCCTCGCAGCAACCAGAAGTCAGCGGTGTCAAGAAAGAAGAAGTCGGCGACGACGATGACGGCCAAGAAGATTACCCAGACCCTGTCGTCACAACGATCAAGCCACACACTCGCACCATCTCCAGCATGCACACCCACCCGTCAAACCCTGGGACCCTCTTCACCGGCTCCTACGACTCGTCAATACGCAGCATAGACCTTCAAAAACAAGTTGCAGTCGAGATATACGGCCCCAGCGACAAACTCGAAGACGTACCGATCTCAGGCATTGATATGGCCGCCACTGATCCGAACACTGTGTACTTTACCACCCTCCACGGCTCCTTCGGTCAACATGATTACCGCACGCCTTCAGCCGAAATCAAGCTCTACGAGCTCTCCGAGAAGAAAATTGGCGGCTTCACGCTCAATCCTCTCGCACCTCACTACCTCGCGACCGCCTCTCTCGACCGAACCATGAAACTCTGGGACTTGCGCAAAATCACGAAGAACCTGCCCACCTTGGTCGGCGAGCACGAGTCAAGACTCTCCGTCTCCCACGCCGCATTCAACACAGCCGGCCAAGTCGCAACTTCCTCCTACGACGACACCATCAAAATCCACTCCTTCGGTGTCGGTCCCACACCCACCGCGACGTCTTCCCACAAACTCAAGATAAAGCAGATGCCATCCACCGAGAGACTCGAAACCATGCAAAAATGGAAAAGCGGCTTCACTCTCCCACCTGAAGTCATGGAGCCCGAGATAACCATTTCACACAACAATCAAACAGGCCGCTGGGTCACTATCCTCCGCCCACAATGGCAACGCCACCCCCGGGACGAGATTCAGAAGTTCGTCATCGGAAACATGAATCGATTTGTGGACGTGTATTCAAGTACGGGGGAGCAGCTGGCGCAGTTGGGTGGGGAGGGAATTACGGCTGTCCCGGCGGTAGCGGTGTTTCATCCCACCAGCGACTGGATAGCGGCAGGGACCGCGAGTGGGAAGTTGTGTTTGTGGATGTAAAGCGATGGTATTCTCAAGTGTGATTCGGTGGCATGGCTTTAAGCTATGTGTGCAGAGCCTGGTTGGCTCCTGACTTGTGTGGAGCGTTTCAGGAAACATTTCAAGCGGATGATTCTGTGATTGCTTGCTCACCAGCAACTTTTTGGGACACGGTCGAAGAAAGTCGCAAACACGAGTCCATTACTATCTGATGATATTTCAGGTATTCGAGTTCTAGAGGCCTAGGTATTGATGCTGCAAAGACAACCGCTTTTCTTGGGTCTTGCGTTAACAATTCCAGCCCGAACAATGACATATCGTCATAGACACTTTTGTAGTGATCGGTCTGCCCGCACAGCTCAATCCTCTAGCGGATATGGATCTGACCTGACATACGTCTCTGTGATGGGGTCATCGTGGTTCTTGTGCTGCTTCCAGTTCCCCATTCCATATTTCTCTGGAGCTTTCCTGGTTCCTCGGCCACCACCTCCAATGATGAGGTTTCCAGGTCTGTAATTCGGATCGTGCTGCATGCGTTTGATCACAGAATGGTGTATCTGTGCGTCTAATGGGATATCTCGAGTCTCACCCATCGGTAGCGGCCTGTAAGCGTGTTAGTGAGCAAGTCTTGGTTTTTGTTTCGATCACACGCACCATCTAATAGGTTTCCAGCTTCCATCGGGTTGAAGATCCATGCGCCGGAAAGGAAGGTGCTCCATTATCTTCCACATTATCACTGTGCCGAAGGGGGAGCCTTGGCCTCTTTCTAGACAGTCGTGTATCAGACCAGTCTTGTGGCTTTCATCGAATGCTGTGAAGAATCTCCTGCTAGTCTCCTCATCGGCTTGTCTGTCACCGTATTCGTCGACTCTGTCGGGATGGCAATTGGCACGCACGACCTTGCTATGAACTGTTAGTTTGGCTTTGACCGAAAAAGCAGCACCACTTGCCCTGGATCGAACTCGAGACCAGCCTTCGTGGCCTCATGCACCATCCATACCAATGGTGTGTGGCTAAGCATCCACGTCTCTTTCTCGCTTCTGTTCCATCCGCCACCAATATCGGCGTGACCACCAGCGAACCAGACTTCTTCTACGTCCTGATATCTGGTAGGCCCCGAATACTGTCGCCGCTTATGCCTTCCGAGTGCCACACCCGGATCGGGCTCCTCGTGTTGCTTATGGAGATGCGACGAATCGGGGTCGTTTGGTCCGGCCAAACTACCGTCGGATAGCTGTGGTCGCAGAATCTTAGGGACGCCAAGGAAGTGATTATTGGGCTTCTCATCCAGATCGCCCTGCTTCTCTGGGGCGTCCTGGAAGTAATCTTTGTCCTCTTTTACTTTCTCAGACTCCTCGAACTGAGTTGGCATCCTGTCTACACTCTGCTTCTGCTTTCTATGGGAATCAAGTGGGTTGCCGCGGTGGTCCAGGTTAGCAAGATCAGAGTTGTAGCGGTGTATGTTCGCATTCATTTGGTCTTCTCTTTGCTTCTGATCGCCACTGATGAGGTCCTGACGGAATTTCGCTCGGCGCTCATCGATTGAGACAGCATGCCGTATCACTTTTGCCGACGACCGTGCTGTGTATGGGAACTTGCTTCGTTGCATCCATGCGGATTCGAATTTTGGAACTGAATTGACGGTATCAAACAAGCCGAGGAATCTAATGCGCCGTACAGGTCTGCTGAAAGTCTCCCGAAACCCACGCATGAAAGCGTACAACTCGTATTCCTCCTGCTTTGCCTGTTCGGACCCGTCATTCTTACGTGAGGCCCATTTCGCATATGTCTTCCAAGCAAACCGTATCAATTCCTCGTTGCCGGCGCTGAGTAGACCAATGTGATCCAGCATCTCGGCTAAGAAGCGAGCAGTATAAGCGCCACGACTGAACCCGAAGAAGTAGAGGTCATCCTCGCAGGAATAGTATCGCATTAGAAACTTGTAACCTCCCATGACGTGTTCTGCAAAGTTTGAGCCGACTGCAGAGTCTTTTGCTTTTAGGTACCATGACCGTACCTTGCCAGCCATGGAGGTGGTTTGCATGGAATGAGAGGAAATGTAGGTGCCAATTCCCGGCTGATAGAACGTATAAACATTGGCATTGCTGCGATCCAGCATGCGATAGAGTTTAAGGATGTTGCTGTCCGCTTCGGTGCCACTAAATTTATTGCCAGTTCCCTAGAAGATTTAGCATGGACGGAAACGCAGAAAACAGGTAAAACAGACATCAAAGCACAGCACGAAGACATTCTTCTGCTTCGCCAACTGGGAAGGGGATTCTGGGTGATCGGACATGATAGTAGTAGTGTCGTACACTCTCCTTCGCTGAAAATAAATGATACCGATGCTTTGCTAGAATGGGTGACTGGGAATATTTTCAGCAATGCAACGAGCAACTGATGGAAACCTAAGCTGACGACAACAAAGTTGGACTCAAGTCAATCACGCAGATCAAGCATACAATTCACTTCTTGGCAGGAGCTACTAAACTGCGCATCAAGACGAAGCTCCATCTAGTAGCTCATGTAAAGATCGACGTCGGAAGGAGTGTCTGGTGGGCTTCTTGCAACTCGACGTAAAATCTTTCACGGTTTGGCGCGTCGTCGTGATAGCGCTGTGCGAAGGCCATCTGCAACCCATCGACAGCTTTGACCTCCAACGCCGTACAGATGGCAACCGATGGACTCTGCCATATATCATCTGATGACAGATCATGGCGCACGCAGCCATACAACAGTCCGCTTCCTTCTCGGTGAGAATCGAGTTGACGAGGTTAGTCACATCATGTGTCGAGGTCCGAGGCTAGAGGTCAAGTCTCAAGACGGAGAAAGTTCGTAGGTATGCTGCTCCACCATCCTCTCCCGGATGGAGCTCAAGACCCTGGTCGGAGCTCGTTAGCGTCCGGCAGATCATGGCCGTAATTGAAAGTCATGGCGATAACTATTGAATGGTAAGCGAGAATCAAGCGAGGGTAACTGGGAGTATTTGGTCATGTTCGAGCGATCTGAAAGAGAGTAAGGCACTTCTGCGATCTCTGATCCACCTGTAGATGAAGACCCATTTCAAGGGAATGCGTTGTTGGCTCTCGTGGGATGGATTTTGACGTGAGATTAGATCGCACCCATGCGCAGATCCGATCACCAGACAGGGCCGAAAGTGGTCGCAGATCTGCCCGCTATTAGAGTCTCAAGGTTCGGCGGATCGCCCCGAACTTAGCGGTGACTGCTCCAAAGCTTCCGCTAAGACTTCTTGCTGAAATTACAATCAGGACTCTACAGTCAACAGCGCGAAGGGAGGGCTGTAAGGTTTGACGTAGAACATAGACGATCACTGACAACTCATCTGCGCACAGCTGCTGGAAGTGCTGCTGCGCAACTTAGCTTTCATTCGAAACCCTGTTTTACGTGATGCCTAAGATCGTGGGACACCTGTTTTCTGCAACATTGCCGACCATCTCCCTCCGCTGGGCCACACCGCGTGTTCATTGGTCACTTTCCAAGTCTCCTTGCGTCCTATTCGGATGCCGGCCATAGCGCTGACTCTCTTGGCAAACAGTTTGCTATGAATTTGGACAGCCGGGGCTTGAGCTCAGCACCACATGCCAATTCAAAATGTGGTCTTTTCCTGGCTGGAAAATCTTATGGAGGGTGGCTGGAGAGAGCTGTTGTGCTACTCGAGATGGACCTCGATAACATCCGACGCTACAGTCTTTCCGGCGCGTTGCAATGGCTGTCCACCAGAAACAGCACGGCCTACTTCTGGGCAAGTTCCACTTGCATGCTCAGCATGAATAGTCCCACCTCTGGCAACTGGAACTGAGTAAAGATCATCACTGACATGTTGCCCAATTTGCATGGCTTTCGATGGTCAGCTTGGAAGGACGAGCTTCGACATACTCGGTATGGTCCTGGCGTGTTGGAGCTTGGTTGATGTTACACAGAGGTACGAGTGAGTTTTCGACATTTTCTGAGCTGCCATCGTGCCTTCCTCGAAGTATTCCTAACCTTTATTCGCCTTTCCTTCATTCTTACCGCACGGAACCTTAGCTGACACGATACCATCGTGAAACCATACACATTAAGTATCCTTATTAATCCTCATCTTGGTCGCCAAACATGCCATCTCTGCTTAGAAAGCTGTCCTCGAAGGTCTCTGGCAAGGACAAGAGAAAGAGCGTCAATGGCTCAGGTCCAGGCACTCTTGAAAAGGTTGATGAAGTGAAAACCTCACCTAGAGTTGGCGGTAAAGCTGCCACGAACGTGCCCATTGGTACCAATCCTATAACCAGCGCCAACCACACAGCTGCCACGAATGGCACCAGCAACGGCATTAGCAGCCTAGTCAGCAAAGACGACAATGCCCAGGGTGGTAAAGACATCAATGGCGTCAATGGTGAAAGCAGCCATCGAGGCACCAGCATTAGCAACAGCTTGGCCCAAACGAAAAGATTTCGACGAGGCTCATCTTACAGGACAGCGAGCGGCACTGTGTCTCCACCCCCGGAGCCAGAAGAGCGAACCGACGACAGTCCACCTGCTACCCGACCCGACGTCGAGTCGGCTTTCGCTGAATTCGCCGGCCTTATACATGCTTCCAATCGACCACTACCGGAGCAAACTGGCAACGGATCATATCTACACAAGGAAGAAACCAGCGGCTTTTGGTCTGACATCAGATCGCTAGGTGTGAAGGATCTCAAGACGGTGAAGAACATCATCGCAGACAAGGCCAGCGGGCTTCCTCAGGATGACCGAAAGATGCACATGGAACAAATAATGCAGCTAGTTGCCGCTTTGCCCCACAAGTCTGCAAACCGTGTCGAGCTAACTAGTTCGTTCTTGGATGAGTTATGGAACTCTCTGCAACATCCTCCGTTGTCGTATATGAGCGACGACTGGAAGTACAGATCTGCGGATGGAAGAAACAACTCCTACATCTACCCGATGCTTGGTGCTGCCAACACTCCATACGCCCGGTCAGTCAACCCCCAGATCGTCCAACCAGGTGCTCTCCCTGACCCTGGTCTCATCTTCGATTCGATCCTTGCCCGAGAGAAATTTATTGAAAATCCAAATCGTGTGTCTTCAATCTTCTTCAACTGGGCATCTTTAATCATCCACGATCTGTTCCAGACCGACCACAAGGACTTCAGCATTTCCAAAACTTCAAGCTATTTGGACTTGTCCATACTCTATGGCGACACTCAGGAAGACCAGAACCTGATGCGTACGTTCAAAGATGGAAAGATCAAGCCAGATTGCTTCGCTGAAGAGCGATTGCTTGCCTTCCCACCTTCTTGCGGTGTCATGTTGATCATGCTGAACCGATTCCACAACTATGTGGTCGAAAACCTTGCTCTGATCAATGAAGGTGGTAGATTCAACAAACCTGCTTCGCACCTACGGGGCGAGGCACTAGAAAAAGCTTGGAGAAAGTATGACAATGATCTTTTTCAAACTGGTCGGCTTGTCACTTGCGGCATGTACATTAATGTCACGCTGTATGACTACCTGCGTACTATCGTTAACCTGAACCGAACCAACAGCACTTGGACGCTGGATCCCCGGCTCGACAAGGGCAAGCAATTCTCGAGCGATGGAACCCCTCGTGGTGTCGGCAACCAAGTCTCCGCTGAATTTTCCTTGTCCTATAGGTGGCATTCCTGCATCGGTGAGACTGACGAGAAGTGGACTGAAGCTGTCTACCAGCAATTGTTCGGTAAACCCTCTGGTGAAGTAAGTATCAAGGAACTAATGATTGGTTTGGGCAAGTACGACCACGAATTGCCAGATGATCCACCAGCGCGACCTTTTGCTGGCCTTGAGCGAGATGCCAGTGGTAAATTCGATGATGATGAGCTTGCCAAAATCTTTATACAAGGTGTCGAGCAAGTTTCAGGTGCCTTTGGTGCTCGAAACATTCCAAAGGCTTTGAGGGCTATCACCATTCTCGGAATCCAACAGTCGCGAGCGTGGAACTTGTGCACACTGAATGAGTACAGGAAATTTTTCGGACTCAAACAATATGAGACATTTGAGGAGATCAACTCCGATCCTTATGTCGCGGAGCAGCTGAAGCACTTGTACGAGCATCCCGATTACGTCGAGCTCTACCCAGGCCTTGCCATTGAAGACTACAAAATGCCTATGATCCCCGGTGTAGGCATTTGTCCAACTCACACCATTAGTCGAGTCGTCCTGTCAGACGCTGTGGCGCTTGTGCGAGGAGACAGATTCTATACTATAGATTACAGCCCCAAGCATTTGACGAATTGGGGCTACAATGAGGTCAACTATGATCTGAGCTTCAACCAAGGTTGTGTCTTCTACAAACTGCTCCTCCGCGGTCTGCCGAACCATTTCAAACCCAATAGCATCTACGCTCACTACCCGATGACTATTCCAGACGAAAATAAGAAGATAATGAAGGACCTTGGAAGATACCACGACTATGACTGGAGTAGACCCCAACCAATTCCAGGCCGTGTCAATCTGACATCTTACCAAGCAGCGAAACAACTGTGCGGCGATTCCAAGAAGTTCACTGTCATGTGGAATGATGGTCTTGGATTTGTCATGGGGAAAGGTGGCGAGAGGTTCTGCCTCGGTGGAGACTCTGTTTTCCACAGACAACAGCGGAAGACCATGGGTGAGCTCATCTATCGAGAAAAGTGGCATGAACATGTGAAGCACTTCTACGAGTACATCACACTGCGTCTGTTGCATGAGAACACTGTCAAGATTGCTGGCATCAATCAGGTCGATATCACACGAGATGTCGGGAACTTGGCGCATGTCCACTTCGCTTCGAACATGTTCAACTTGCCCTTGAAGGTCGAAGAGAACCCGAAGGGTATTTTCTCAGAACAAGAACTGTGGATGGCGATGTGCGTCATCTTCACAGCGATCTTTTTCGACTTTGAACCTACCAAATCTCTGCCACTCCGTATGGTAGCTCGAAAGCTCTCCACAATGCTCGGCAAGCTCATTGAACTCAATGTCAAGTCTGTGACCGCCACATCTTTCGCATCTAGGTTCTTTGACAGTCACCGAGAGAACAAGAACGCTTTGTCCACCTACGGCATCCATATGGTCCGACGGCTTGCAGACTCGGGAATGAGCACGTACGATATGGCGTACTCTCAGATCTTGCCCACTGCTGTTGCCATGGTCCCCAACCAATCTCAGGTCTTCACTCAAGTCATCGACTATTATCTCAGTGAAGAAGGTCTCAAGCACTTGCCAGAGATCCAAAGACTGGCGCAGATCGATACTCCCGAAACTGACGAAAAGCTCAAGGCGTATGTCAACGAAGGTATTCGACTTAATGGTACGTTCGGTAGCTACAGACGCGCTGAAGCAGAACACATCTTTCAGGACGGCGACAAACAGGTACATGTCAAGCCCGGTGACAAGGTCTTCTGCAGCTTTGTCGGCGCTGCTCGAGATCCAAACGTCTTCCCTGAGCCGAATGAGGTCCGACTCGATCGAAACCCTGCGTCGTATATCCACTACGGTATTGGCGAGCATACCTGTTTAGGCAAGGAGGCATCGATGGTTGGCCTGACTGCAATGTTGAGGACTGTCGCCAAGCTCAAAAATTTGCGGAGAGCTCCAGGACCACAAGGCCAACTGAAGAAGGTGTGTTGACTGTACTCATTATCATATGAAAGAATGCTAATAAACTTTCAGGTTCCTCGGCCCGGAGGATTTTACGTGTACATGCGTGAAGATCACGGCACATTCTTCGTTTTCCCGTGCAGCTTCAAGGTTCACTACGACGGCGAACTGCCTCCTCTACCGGAGGCTGCGCCCGAGAATTAGTGCAAAAGCACGGTCCAAAATGGACGATGTGAGTACACCTGGACAAGCTTGGAAACCAAAATGAGGGAGGAGATACGCATGGTGCACAACCGTTTTTGATACCCGACTGCTTAGGCGGAATTGCAATGAAAGGGAATGTTATTGATATCGTATCCAGCAGACCCGTATAGATTCAACCTAATGATATTGTCGCTCTTTCGATAAGATCTTCTAGTTGCCGTCACAGAATTTGCGCCCCTTGAGTGTCGATACCTGAGCGAGGCCATCGCGCTGCCGATGACATTGTCAAGAATCTTGACGCCCACGATGTGTCATGACAGCAGCTTCTGATGGCATTCTGCTTCTGATGGTATTTTGCTTGTTCACCACAAATGTGCAGGAAGATTGTTCAGAGCTCAGCTGGGTGGTATGGAGTTTGCGGAGGTTCTGGTCAAGAATATTGCATAGGCTGCTTGGCCAGCGGTGGCCGGGTGAGGAAGACTCGGTTCCAGTGTCGGCTTAGAGCAATGGCTCGGCAAGAAACGCGGTCTTCTCGAGTGGGCAGATTACGTTACCAGATCCGGGACGCAGAGGACTGATGACGGACAAAGACGTGCTTCCGATATTGCTTCAATGGTCAATGTGCCCAGACACTCTATACATGCGTTGTCCATGCGTTCATGTCCCATCCTAAGCCCTAATTTACTCATTCATTCTCAGTATCTCGCTTATTCTTCTCCTCGCACTCCCGCAAGCCCCTCTTAAAGCCACAGCTCACAAACCCTCCTAACCTACCGAACCAGACCCTCCCCGCGGGATGCCGCCTAACTCTCTCCAACAACTGGGTAGTTGCCTCCCTGACGTCCTTGTTCTCGTGCCATAGCCCGAGCGCGACATGAAAGAGACCGGCCTCTGCCAGGGGTGCGTGGGAAAGGAGCTCAAGAATTGTGGTGTAGGAGGTGCAATAGCTGCTCAGGGCGAGGAAGATGGGGATTGCGTCGGTGGGGGTCAAGCGGAGGGTGCGGAGTTTGCTGAGCGTGTGGAAGATATCGAGATAGGGACGGGATTGGATTGGAATTTCGGTCGCGTGAGGGTTTCCCACGGTTGCTGCGGCAGGACTGATTGGAGAGATTGGAGATGCTGGGTCTTTGAGCTGGGCTTGTGATTGCGCGACTAAGTCCTGTATGAAGGCATAGTAGGAGCGGGTTGAGCGCCAGCCTTCGATCTTCGCGGTTGTGGCGGCTAGTTCGCGGACCTTGGCTTCTTCAGTGGGCCAGACGTAGCCGTGGCCTTTGAGTGGTTTGGTGCCCGAAGATGCGGTTGTTGATGAGGATTTGCGGTTTGACGTTGCGTTTACGCTGCTCGCCTTCTCAACTTCGCTGGGGGGTAGAACTGTGAGAGAACTTGCCCCGTAGACAGTCTCCTCGAATGCTGCAGCCACACGGGTGAATTTGGAGATGTAGGAGCGGAATTTGGAGCGGATGATTTGTTCACCTTGGCGTTGTTCGATCGCGGCCATGATGTCTTCCATGAAGGCGATGTCGCCAGTCGGGTCTGTTGAGGCTTCCTTGGAGAGATTGTGTTGCTGGGAGAAAAAGCTGGAGCCTTCTGTTGCTGGTGGCGGGGCGATGCTGGAGGAGATCTTCATCCGGCCAGCGGGGAGGTCGACTAGCAGGTCCCACCATTCCGGGTGGTAGGAGAAGGCGGGATTGGTGACGCCAGCGATGAAGCCGGGTACGTTGAGGAGTTCGTCGATCTTGCTGAGATCAGTATAGGGAAAGGCGTGCCGGGTGAAGCCGCGGAGGACACCGCCTGAGGCGAGCGCACAGGCGGCGAGGACGGCATCTGCTACTTCGCCGGAGGGGCGTTGATGGCCGAGAAAGATGATGCGCTTTTCGGTGAGCATGGCATTGATGAGGACGACGATCGGATGGGTGTATGGGCCGGCTGTGGTGAGGTGGGGGTGGAGGGCAAAGGGTTGTGGTTGGGTGGCATGTGGAGTGTTGAAAGTCTGGACAAGTTGGATCAGGGAGAAGTCTCCGACTGTTTCGGGGGATGGAGCTGTGGGTATTTTGACGGGGATCGGTATGTCATTGAAGACTATTCTTGACTCGAACTCATGAGTATCTCTGGGAACGTTGTACTTGTTCTGGGTCGTTCTAGTGGGCGACGACGGAGGACTCGAGATGCGACCGGCCGCTTCGTCCTCCAGTCTTTGTTCGATCATGGCCTCAAACTTCTCCACAAACAGGTCTCGTACATCGTTGGCTTGGAGCACGTGTCGCTCTAGCAAGGATAGCCGCGGCATCAAGGACAGATCCATAGCGTTTAGTGAGTTGTAGAGGTTCTCGAGGATCTCTTGGGATGGGTTCTTGAAGTAGTCCTCCAAAGCTAGCAGGAGCAGAGGCTTGTAGATGTGTAAGAAAGAGTGCCTGGTACATATAGCCATGGCCTGTGTTTTGGCGCCTCTTTTCTCGTTCGGATCGTGTTTGGTGTTGACCAGATTGAGGACGTACATCAAGGGAGGTCCGCGAAGGGCGTCATTGCCTCCGTCTTCTTCACTTTGGGAATCTTCTGCATCCTCATCTGCTGTTATATTCTGTTCTTGTTCTTGCTGCCTCTCCCTGTTCATTTGGTCCTTCTCAGCTTGTGCATCTTCGTCGTCGCCGGCGCCAGCGTTTTTGTGCAAAAAGAAAATCGTCCAGTCCTGGGGTCGCATGTGCGTCTGATCTGGCAACATCAACTCAGCCAACATGTTTTCATCGGGGCTTATGGCACCAGGAAACTGATGCTCCATGGTTGGGCCGCGGTCAATGTCGAAGGAGGCAACGAGGATGTATTCGACGTGGGGCTCGGAGGAGTGGAGGGGATATTGCGACTTGACACGTTGACTGGGCCGTTTGCGGGTGCCATTCTGGGCAGAATATTGTCGATGTTGTTGTTGCTGCTGCTGCTGCTGCTGCTGCTGCTGCTGTTGATGATCAACATGATGATGCGACTGCGATCGTATCGAGCCAATGGGTGACTGAATGCTGGCCGACTGCTGGGAAGGAGCTTTGCTGTGTCTGGCTGGTCGTGAGAATGAGTTGGAAGATCGGTGTGAGCCATGGGCTGACGATAAAGAAGATCTTCTGTCGCTGACAAGAGGAAACGGCCCTGATCTTGTCGGCATTGTAGTCGCCATGTTCGTCTTTAGCACGCTCAAACCCCTGATACAGTGAGCGCCTAACGGCTGAATTTAGTTCAGCGCAAACACATGCGCTGAGGGAGATGCGACTGTCGTAATCGGAGGGGACGTGTCAGAAAGCTAACAACATGCCTTTGCCGCCATTCCAATTCGACGCTATGGACTATCAGACATTTCGTGGTCGGTCAGCAATGATATTGTTACTTTGAACTTTCAGCCCTGATCGTCGCAGCGAGATTGACTTTGCACATATATCTCGCAGATAGACATCCCCACGTTTTCGGGAAGCCCCTGGCCGCGGCCGGCCCCCCTTGGCTACAGGGTTTATCCTTACCTGGCCAGTTTTTAGCGAGACCCGCAGAGCTTATCCCACTCCGTTGCCCAGCAACACCAATATTGACAACACCGACACACGTTTGATGTCACTTTAGTCCACTGTGTCCGTAGCAGAGTTTCGATACGGACGCGACAAAGGACATATGATCATTCAGCAATACTCACGGCTGACAGATTTCACCACGGGGTTGCAACCACAGAGTGTTCTGGCGCAAGATTCGCACGACAAGAAATCGGCACCGCTGCATCGCCGGAGACGAGCCCGATCAAGCGCATCATCTCCACAAACCAGCAGAGGAGGCCCCCAGTGGCTTCTGAAAATTGAATAGACCGCGAAGCAATATGGTAGGTAATCAGCTTATTCCCATCCCATCACTTACGTAGTCTGCGTCTACTGACCGCTCCAGTCCTTCTCAATGTCTACACGATCTTCTCCTTTTCGCCGTGCTGGCTCCCCGAGCTCGCCCACTGCTTATCGAGCAAACACCCCTCCGAGCACAAATAGAACGCAAGCATCACCCCTCTCATCGCCGTCGAAACTGAAACAGTCATACACAGTATCAGAAGAAGAGGAGGAAGAATCGATGGTGCTGACTCCGACCAAGACCTCTGAGCAACCAAGGGTGCTGAGGCCACAAGACACCCCGAGTTCGCCTGCTCCAGGAAGAAAACTATCGCAACCACCCAAGTTCCAGCAGTCATCCTACAGCCCGGCAAGAACCCCAACTGCCATGGGCGACGATCTATCGAGACTACCTCCAGCCCTGTTGCATTCGCTGAGAGAGTCCTTCTCAGTGCTCGACTCCAGTTCCACCGGCACAATCGACCCTGCTTCGGTCGCTGAAACATTGCAGTCACTCGGCCTGAGCACTAATGAGATGGCCCAGCTTTTTCCTCACGGCCAGCACCAGCAAATCTCCCTACCACAATACTTGAACTCTCTGGCTACAGCACTTGTGTCCATCTCACCTCAACAGGAATTGCTCAACGCCTTCTCGGCCTTTGACGACGATGATAGCGGGCAAGTCGATGTGGCCGAGCTGAGGAGAGCACTTTTGACCACTCCTCCGGACCCCGGTGACCGAGCATTGTCCGAAAGAGATATTGACGACGCCTTGAGAGGCTTTACAGGTCGACGAATACTGGGCAAGAGTGGAGTTGGCTTCAGTGGAATCAAGGGTATTGGTACACCGGGAGGCGGCAGGAACGGAGATGTCTTCAGATATCGGGAGTTTGTCAGCAATCTGTCAGGAGGTTCGGAGCCTCACCAAGCTCAGGCTCTACATGCGAGGTAAATCGCAGGAAATGATGATAATGATAGTGGTTTGGGTCGAACCTGCCTGCACATCCAGACTGCACAGGACCTTGGATTCTCGAAACAGGGTCTGAGGCAGCTTCAGCCAGCACTACACAGTTCGCAGGAATGCGTATCAGCTTTGACTCAGCTCGTTGTTTGGAAGCGCTGGGCAGCTGCGCTTTGAGTGCTGATGCTCGTCATTCGCTTTGGAAAGTTGCACTGATGCTGCGCCCATGATAGCAACAACGTTTTTGATTGACAGATTTCTTGACTTCTTTGCAATCAACACAGCTAGGCTCTGGCAAGAGATCAGAACCAAATACAAGGCGCTGTACTATTGCTTCCAAGGAAACAGGTACAAGTTCGCGGGTGCTACGGCGCAAAGAGCAAGTCTGCTAATTTCGTATTGCTGCAACGCGTGCACAGCTTAGTCATAACACCTTGGAGTATTCGTTGGCTACGAGATGTCTCTTTCATGTTGGTCGCTTGGAGAGTATCAGTGCGATTGTCTGTAGCTGAGTGCTACAACAATTCTCCTTTGTGAGAGATCGTTCGGTAAAGATTTTGGGCATGTAGCAGATCACTTTGCCTTCTTGCAACGGGGACATCGAGCTTACCATTCGCGCCGGCTGGACACAGTGAGGCTACGTATAGAGATCCACAATCGCCTTGCCGCTGCCATTCTTTTTTGGCACGTGGACTGAGTAAAGCAGGTCACATTGTCAAAGAAAGCTCTTCAGCAAAAGCTCACCTGAAGATAATGGCTTAGTCGTCGTCGGAACAGAAGTAAATATTCACACGTTTCGTCCCTTTCAAAGCATCGGGCAATTTTCGACGCTGCCCACGCAATGACGTCAGCCTTGCTTGGTGCAAACCGCAGCCTCGCGTCACACGTGCTCCGTTGCCTCTTCGTCTGGACTTCCTGGCACCTCCATTTGCTACCTTCTGCGGACAGCTATCCTATTGCGCATTGTTCTTCTAGCTGATCGGCTGCCTATGTTGAGAAGTTACTGAAAATCGACTGTCGACCTGATCTAGATTTGCCGTCGATAAACATTTGGAGCCTGCGACTTTGTGTTCGATATCAGTCTGCATTTGCGAGCTACACCTGCCTGGGAAGCGTGAGTGGGTGCTTGCGCAAAGCTTACGCTCAACGCTTATCTATCCCCTCGACTTCGTCGCTCTCGTCATCAAACCCGCCCACGATGGACGAGCGACAAGTTCGATCCGCGACAGACGCTCTACAAAAGGCTGTGAGCGCCCGAGAACCGCCGGCGAACATAATACGCCTTCTTAAGGACCTACAGAAGGGTGTAAAGCCGTCAGAAGAACTCCTCAGAAAGACCCAGGTCGGTAAAGTGGTTAACAAGCTCAAATCACTACAAAGTGTCGATCCGGAGATCCCAAGATTGGCAGCTACAATCGTAGGACAATGGAGAAATGAGATTCAGCGAAAGGGCAAGGAAGGTGGTGCTACACCTCCACGGCCGAATGGGAACGCCAGCGCTTCGCCTGCACCGGCCGTGAAGCCACAAAGCACCGAGTCATCGAAGAACACAAGCACAGACTCAAAACTGCCGACCGGCGTCCCGCTGGACAAGCGCACTTGGAAGACAGACAATATCAAAAAGAATGATCTGACACCCGAGTCAGGACGGAACAATAGCATTGGTCTGCTCTACGACGGGTTGGTCATGGGATCCTCAATCCCACCTCAAGAAGTCCTCTCAAAGGCGAAAGCGATCGAGCTAGCCATCATCTCCCAACCCGAGGCAAAAGGGACTCATACTTCCGACTTTTACAAAGAGAAAGTCCGCAGTCTGTACCAAAATCTGAAGAACAAATCCAACCCGGAACTCCGACACCGCATTCTGAGTGGGCAAATATCGCCCGAACGTTTCGCAGCCATGACGCATGAGGAGCTTAAAAGTGACGCACAACGCGCCGAGGAGGCCAAGATCGTCAAGGAGAACTTGAGTAACGCCATGGTACCACAGGAGCAGAAGAGCATATCTGACAGTCTTGAGTGCGGGAAGTGTAAGAAGAGGATGGTTAGTTTCACGCAAGCACAGACGAGGAGTGCCGATGAGCCCATGACGACGTTTTGTGAGTGTATGAACTGTGGGAATCGATGGAAATTTTCTTGAGCTGGAGCGCGGGCGTGGCCCAATCGATACATGTGGTGGCGTTGGTTGTTTTTACAAGGCAGGGTCGTTTCAAAGCAGGCGTGGGCCATGGGACTGTTTAGATCGAGCAGCATTTTCGCGTTTCATACAGGACCATTGAGCATTGTCTGCGGCAGCTGAAGCTCTTGGCGGGAACAGAGGTGCAATCGGAGACGACAATCGCCTACACTCTGGTACCCTTGGCCGAAATTTGTCTGGTGGGTCAGACGACTAAATCCATGCTCATTGTCATTCTAGATGTTGCCGGGCTATTCACCACACCGTCCCTCCCGCCTTAGTAAACTCGAACCCATGCTGATTGCAATTGCCTGGCTCCTTCGTTGATATATATCCTACCAGCCTTTTCGTGAACAAGCTCCAACAAGCTGTTCCTTAGACGATATCGACGAAGGCAATGGCCTTTTCATCCATCGCGATTGCCATTGGCCCCGGCAAGCACAGGAGCACAGACCCGGGAGAGCGAATGATCGATAAGAACGAGAACCATGAATTCGCATCTATCTATCAATCTACCCCGGAAACGTGTGACTGCACATATGCACGACTCACACGGGTGATGCCCTACTTCGCCATATCGCCACAAAACACTCTGATAGCTTTCTATGTCTGGTCATCCCGTATACGGTCTTGCTCGAAACATCTACATCATCTTCCTCCCCGCGAACTCACTCCAGCTCTTCACCTCGGGCGGGATACCCTCCTTCCTCGGCAATTTTGCACTCATACACTGAGCAAACAACAGCGCGGTCTATTATTACGTTAGCTTCCTCGTCTCCACAGCACGTCGTTGTGTCACGCTTCACTTACCTTGGGCTCCATAAACAAAGGCACCCCGAAATCCACCGCGTTCCGCCTCATGACATAATCCTCGTCAAGCAGCGTCTTGCCTCGCGTCTTCGCAATATTGAACACTCCCCGGATGTTGTGAGCCTCAAATACCTTCCGTAGCGCATTTTTGTCCGTCTTCGGGAAGTCAAGAACTTCAATCTTGGCTCCGCTCTTCTCGAGATGTGCCTTCACCGCCTCGTTTGCGGCGAAGAATTTGTAGTCTAGCGGCCGGAGGTACTCCACAATCTTAGGAAGTTCTGGAAGTTCTGTACTACCTCCAAGAAGGATACCTTCTCCCGGCTCCGGCATCCGGAAATTCATCGTACTTTGGAGAGACGCCCAGTATGCCTCTATGAGGTCCTTTCCGAAACACGCGATTTCACCCGTCGAGCTCATCTCGACTCCCAAGTACGGGTCTGCGCCTGCGAGACGCGTCCAAGAGAATTGCGGGACTTTGGTAGCTACGTAGTCGTGCTTCTCGACCATCAAGTCGCGTGGAGCAGGGACATCGGTGTTTGCCAGGGCGCGGGTTGCTGCGTCGATAAAGTTTGTACCGAGGACTTTTGATACAAAGGGAAAGGAGCGAGAGGCACGCAGATTGCATTCAATCACTTTCAATGCTGGTTCAGCACCGTCTCGGTCCGCTTTGATTATTTGCATGTTGAAGGGACCAGTGATGTTCCAGGCTTGCGCTACTTTCTGTGCGATTTCTTTCAGACGCGACATGATTTCGGGAGAGAGATTGGCGGGAGGGAGGACGAGCGTCGCGTCGCCCGAGTGGACACCTGCGGCCTCGACGTGCTCGGAGATGGCGTGGAGAATGAGAGTGCCGTTGGACGCGACGGCGTCAACATCGATTTCCTGGGCGCCTTCAATGAACTTGGTGAGGACAACGGGGTGATCGGGGCTGACAGAGGCAGCGTTGAGAAGTTTGTCACGCAGTTCGTCTTTGCTGTAGATGACTGACATGGCAGCGCCAGAGAGGACGTAGGACGGGCGGACAAGAACTGGGTAGCCGACTTCGTCGGCAAATGCCTCAGCGTCTTCGGGAGTGGAGAGCTCTTTCCAGGCTGGTTGGTCGACACCTATAGAGTCAAGGATCTGAGAGAACTTGTGGCGGTCTTCGGCTTTATCGATGTCTTTGGGGTCGGTACCGAGGACGTTGCAGTTGCCTTCTTCTTGCAATCGGAGAGCAATGTTCTGTGGAAGTTGACCACCGACACTGACAACGACACCATTGGCCCCTTCCAGCTCGTAGATATCCATTACACGTTCGTACGAGAGCTCTTCAAAGTACAGCTTATCAGCAACGTCAAAATCAGTGGAGTAAGTTTCGGGATTATAGTTAATCATGACCGTCTTCTTACCCATGTTCTTCAGCGAGAGGGTGGCATTGACGGCACACCAGTCAAACTCGACAGAAGAACCGATTCTGTAGACACCAGATCCGAGAATGATTGTGCCATGGTCGTCGAAGGTCACATCGTGAGAGCTAGCGTTGTAGGTGGTGTAGAGGTAGTTGGTATCAGCAGGAAATTCAGCAGCCAAGGTATCAATCTTCTTGACCCACGGACGGATGCCAAAAGACTGTCGCCTCTTTCGAACCTCAAGTTCTGAAACACCACAGTACATGCCAATTTGCTTGTCTGAGAAGCCTTGCTTCTTGGCTTTGATCATCAGGTCGTATTTGATGCCGGTCAATGAACCCACGGATTTCATCTCATTGATTGTGTCAGTCAAATTTTGTAGCTTGTGCAGAAACCATTTGTCAATCTTAGAAAGGCTGTGAATCTTGTCGACGCTGTAGCCCTCGTGTATCATGGCTTGTCCGACTGCCAACCATCGTCGATCCGTAGGATTTTTGAGAACCTCGTCGATGTCATCGAATTTGTCACCCTGGAAACCGACGTAACGAGGATCTACTTGTCGAATGGCTTTCTGAAACGACTCTTCGAATGTTCGGCCAATTGCCATGACCTCACCAACGGATTTCATGGCACTTCCGATGTCTCGCTTGACATGCTGAAACTTGGATAAATCCCATCGTGGGATTTTGGTGACAATATAATCAAGAGAGGGCTCAAAATTTGCGGTGGTCGTCTTTGTGACAGCATTTGGCAGTTCTGGAAGAGAATGACCGAGACCGATCTTAGCTGCCGTGTAAGCAAGAGGGTAGCCGGTGGCTTTTGAGGCGAGGGCAGAGGACCGAGAGAGACGAGCGTTGACTTCGATAACGCGGTAGTCAAGACCGTCTGGCTGCAGAGCGTACTGGACGTTGCATTCTCCCACAACGCCAAGATGTCGGACAATCTTGATTGCAGCTGTCCGCAGCATGTGATACTCCTCGTCACTCAGCGTCTGACTGGGCGATACCACGATACTGTCTCCGGTATGGATACCGAGCGGGTCAAAGTTCTCCATGTTGCAGACTGTGATGCAGTTGTTTTCAGCATCCCGCACAACCTCATACTCTACCTCTTTCCAGCCTTTCAAAGATTTCTCTACAAGGATCTGTGGAGACAAGGAAAGCGACCGCGAGGACAGATTGCTGAGCTCTTCTGGATTGTTGGCGAAGCCTGAGCCCAGACCACCAAGAGCATAAGCTGACCGGACAATGATCGGGTAGCCAACAGTTTCGGCGGCTTTGAGAGCTTCGTCAACAGTGCTCACTGCTATCGATTCTGCGATTGGGATGTTAATCTCTTTCAGTGCCTTGGCAAATAGATCTCGGTCTTCAGACACTTCCAAAGTCCTTATGCTGGTCCCAAGCACTTTTACGCCGTATCTCTCGAATATGCCCATCCTCTGCATTCGAACTCCCAAGTTGAGCGCGGTTTGACCGCCAAATGCCAGCATGATGCCGTCTGGCTTCTCTCGCTCAATGACGTACGTAACATATTCAGGGGTGACTGGGAGATAGTAGACCTCGTCGGCAAGCTTGTGGTCAGTCTGAATCGTAGCAATGTTGGGATTTATGAGGACTGATCTGACGTTGGCTTCTTTGAGAGCTTTCAAAGCTTGTGATCCTGCCGGGGAAGATTAGCTCTAGCGTTCACTCGCCCGGCCATTCTTGATATACCTGAGTAGTCGAATTCACCAGCTTGACCAATACTGAGGCCACCGCTACCTATAACCAGGACCTTCTTTACATCTACCAAATTCTTGCCGGGCTCGATGACTCCGCTGCTGAGGTAGGCCTCTGCCCGTGGAGCTTCTTGTACTGCTGCATAACGGCGTGCCGACCTCGTCAACTTCCTACTTTGCAGCCAATACGGCTCTCGCGGAGCAAGCAAATGATTTTTCTTCTGAGTGAGGTGGGAGGAAAAGGCGCGAACTGCTGGTCGCGCGACGACCGGCCGAGCTTGGTGGAGCAATTTTGAGCTTATTTGACGAAGACATCGTGCAGAGGAAGCCATACTTGAGGCTCCTCGCAGGGAGGAGAATGTGTGCACAGCAAATCGAGGGTCCTTTCGAGTTCAAAAAAGGGGAGAGAGAATATGAGTCCTCGCTGCTAGGCTTGTGACTGCTGGTTTGCGACTGCCGCGTTTCGGACCGCCAAAAACTTTTTTAGACGAATAGATAAGCGTCTGATAGCGAGAAAACCTACGGGCACAGCAACCACACTCGATGACCTTAAACAATGAGACCACGCTGAGTGTGACACAATCCATGCATACGTTTGCTATGCATGGCAATGCGCTGGTAGCTCATCTATAAGCAGCTTGATGTCCCTCGCAATACCACGATTTCCCCAAAATCTCCTGCGAGGAGTGCTGGAAGTGATTTGAAACTTGCCCAAATGCTCCACTCGAAGCAAAAGACTTCCGTAACTGGGCACTTTTCATTGGTTCGCTCTACAGAGTATCAACTTTCAGATCTTCGCCCAGCAGCACATTCTCGTATCATGAGCAGTAAATCTGTCAACGCCGGTGGTTTGACAATCGCATCAAGATCCAGGAGATATCTCATATCTAGTGAAAAGCATGTTTTGGGCTTTTACTGGATTGGATGTGCCTCCTTGTCGCTGTCGCATCAAGCCACTTCCCATCTAACTTTGGAGCTCAACATAAGCAGCGGGGAAGAGCCCGACTTTGCCTTGGTATTCACCCTGCCACCAATCTTGGTCTGGAAATTCCTGCAAAGGTTAGCAAATGGTCAAGCAAACACCGATCAGATCTTACAATATTGGTGATGATAGCATTCTCTGGGAACGAGATCTCATTGTCCTCACCCGCCTCATAGTCGTACATTGCGGTCGCGGTCTTTCCTTGACCCTGAGCCGCGGTCGGCGCTGCCGGTGGAGGGGCGGGCACATTGTGAGCTTGTGCAGAGATTGATGAAACAGGTGCCTCTCCCGGTATTATTTGCAGGTAGTTTGCTGGAACAAGACCTTGTTGACCTTTGCTATTAGTGACAACCCACCAGTCCGGGTCAACTTTCTGGATGTCCGTGAGAATTTCACCCTCGACGAAAGAGATTTCGTTGTCTTCCTGGGCGTCGTAGTCATACTCAGCTTGAGCTCGTTCGCCACCATCACCATCCGCAGCAGAAGGAGCAGAAGGAGGCTCTGGCGGATTTCCAACAGCACTTGCAGAGGCCGCTTGAGCAGTGGATCGTGCAGGATCTGGGCCAGCTTCTGGTTCATCATCCTCTTCACGTTGCGGCTCCGGCACAGCACGACCGATTGATTGTGTTGGCATAGCAGGTGGTGGGGAGATAATTTCTTCGTGAGCGTCTTGTACGGGTGCGGCTTTGCTGATAGGCATAGCTACGCGGATGGGCGAAGCTTCTCTTTCTGGTGTCTCTGGTGTTGGGCTTCTTGGTTGAGCAGGTGGTGGAGGCAATCCTGATGCTGAAGGTTCTTCCCCCTCAGCTGCAGAAGTTGGGAGACCAGGGATAGGGATGCCACGATTTGGCTTCGTGCTTGCTTCCGGTTCCGGCGCTGGGGGTGGCGCTCGATCAAAGGTAGATGGAGCTGGAGCGCCCATCGGAGCAGACCCACTGAATCGATCTCGAATGGAGCCAATTCCTCCTGCAGGAGATGGCGCTTCTTCTTCGGCCGCTGGCTCGCCGGTCCTCTGCTCTGAGATACTCGATTTACCTGTCTTGTTGGTTTCGACCGGACCCCATTTCTTGCCAGTGTACCCACTTTCCCAGCCAGTGTTTCCGCTCTTTTGCTCAAGCACTGGTGCTGCGCCAGTATATCCCGAAGGTGGAATAGCAGATCCACTTCCACTGGCTCCTCTTTCTCTCGCCTTCTTTTCAGCCCAGATCTGAGCAGGAGTCTTCCCACCTTGATCGGCAAAAGTCTTGCTAATAGACCCGACAGGTGCAGCAGTTGGAACAGTCTTGGCCTCGAAGCCGCCCGGAGTAGGGGCTTTGGTGCCCGTAAATGTGCCAACACCACCGAATTTGTTCACGACTTTTGGTTTCGGCATGGCTGTTAGTGGGCTTGCTTGAGAGAACGCTGCAGATCTCTGCGTCAGAGATGGCGGCTGCTCTTCTTCTTGCGATTCTGGCGCAGCAGGCTGGGGGAAAGAGGAGGGCGATTCGGGTTTTTGAGCTCGGGCTTTGATGGCTGCAATGTCGACTTTGCCGACCGGCTCATAGGAGCCTTTGACGATTTCTGGTCTGTCATCTTGCACCTGTCCTGACTCTTTTGCTTGCCTGCGAATTTCTGCAATGTTGACTTTTCCCACGGGTTGATACGCTCCCTTGACCACATCAGGACGGTCGTCAGAAGGCCTCGGGGCATTGAAGCTTGAGGTTGTTGGCGTTTGCGATGTCAAGTCTCTCATGTTGACCTTGGTAGGCTGGTATGCCGGTTGAACCTTTTCCAATTGTGTTCTAGTCACTGGCGGCGCATCAGCACCCCAACCATCTTCATCGACGTCTCTTTCAGGCCTTCGCGAAGACCGGATAGGTACGCCGGAGCTTTGTGTAGGAGTGAATGCAGGTTTGGCAGCAACGGCAGGTTTCGTAGAGGCAGCGACTGGAGGAGGAGCGTCGTTACTGGAGTACTTTGCACCCGATGCATCTGCGACCTTTTTGATGATGGTTTCAGGAGTGAGGTCTCGCTCAGATCGTGCTGTAATTTGAACATGATAGCCCTGCTCTCGTTAGCATCTTTCTGATCCAGGCCAGTTCGTACCTACATGCAGAAGCTTAGCGACGGCAGTCATATGGCTTGTGAAGTAGCCCTTCGTCCTCTCGGGTACACCCTCGCCGCACCAGGCAATGAGAGCATTTTTGGGTAAACCGGTATTGGTGTCCTTGACCCTCACAAATGCGAATTGTACTCGGCCATCGGAGAATTCGTCTATCAGGTCCACGAGCTCACCTTCTCCTGTGCTCTGGACTTTCAGTATGCTCTCCTTGTTTCCGGCGTCCACGAATGCATTCGCCAGAGGCGCCTGGACCGAGAAGACAGCCCACTGGCCATATGTCGGAGAAGATGCGGCTGCTCCAGAGGGAGGAGGGGCATTAACGACTGATTGGTAGCTTTTTGAAATCGAGGGCCCGTTTGTAGAGAGGTTGAGAGATGCCATGATTGGAGCTGACTGGCAGTGTCGAGCAAGTCAATGTATCGGGGAAGTGGATGCTGCTGGTCTAACACGAATCCAGCCTGTGCTCGGCAAGGTGGGAGTGACAAGAGTAAGCGAATCCGTGTGTCTCGCAGGACGAGCTTCGTGGTCTTCGAGAATTGGTTCGTGAAAACGGCGACTGGCTTGTAAAGTGACAGAGATGTGTATGAGTGGATAGGTACAGTGAGCGATATGTAGACAGTACAGCATGCAGCAGTCTAGCAGCTGTGCGCACACTGTTCGGATTGCTCCGTCCAATGTCACGTACGGACGTGCAGTCGACCACAGCCAGGCTATTACGAATGAGCGTTCTCGGCGCGCGTGGAGGGGCCCTGGCCACTGTGGCGCCAAACCCAAAAACGCAGTGGCTTCCACGAATTGGAGGCTGACTAGGCAAACACCCGCTGGAGCACCCTCGAAGGCCACCACTTGCGACTGCCCGCCACTGAGGGCTGGCTGCACCTCCTTCTGTGTCTGGTCTGTCGCATCTTCTCACCTGCTGCCATTTCGACTGTCCGCCATGTGAGGAGTGGCCTCGCGCTACTATGTACAAGTCCCATAGACCGTCAGCTTGCCTCCGCATCAAAGACCTCATTCATCCAACCTGATCAACTCGCCGACCACCACCCTCCGCTCACATCCGGTCGCCATTTTCTTTGTGTCGAACTCGGCCTACCCATCCACGATCCAGCTATTGTCTCGACCGTATGCGCTTAGAGAACCGCGTCGCCGCAGCTTCGCTCGCATCAACCTTTACACGACCATTGCTTCAACAGACCACTGCGCCAGCAGTGCCTTCTGTCCGCGTGCGACGTCGTTGTTGCGAAGTACCACCCTAGTCTGGCTTCATCCTGACCTCGGTTGGTGTTTCCAACAGACGCATCGAGCAAGAGCCGTCTTATTTGGTCACACTGTTCCCGTCTTCAGAAGCAAGACACGTCCACCCCCCTCCCCGCTTTCTTATGTATCACACCTTTCCTACCCGGGATGGAACACACCCCAATTGCTGAGGACAATGTCAGCACCGGAAAACGCAAAAGATCGCCAGCAAACTTGGTGGATATTTCCATACCTGTCTCTTCCTACCTCAACGAGGATACCCAAGCTCATGGCCCACCAGTGTTGAAGCTTTCCGAAGGACATCCTTTGCCCAAAAGACCCCGACTTCCGTCGGAGCCTCCACCTGCTCCTGGCAGGGCTGGATCTGACATCAATGATTTACCATCCAGCGTACTTCAGCACATATTCTCATTCGTTGATCCTCCTTCTCTTGGGCTTTTGGTTCGGGTCAACCAGCGCTTTCACAGCCTGCTTGATCCAAGATGCAATTTGTCCTTCGCCAAAGGTGAGCACGATGTGTATCCTATTCGCCCGCAAGACTCCATCTGGGCCATCTCGCGCCGGAGGTACATTCCAACCATGCCGAAGCCCATGGAGCAGGTCACTGAGATGGCCATGTTTGCGCTTGCTTTCGGTATCAGCTGCCAGTTTTGCCACGCGCGCTCTCCATCTGGCGCATCTTCTACGCCAGATCGCTGGCAAGCCGGTCCAGGTCCAAATGGAGTACGCACAATCTGGCCGTTCAAAATCCGTTCTTGCAGCGTTTGTTTGACTCCCTTGTTGCAGACGGTAAGGCTTCTAGGCGCTAAATCCTCGTTCCAGCCCTGACTGTTGCATAGGATGCTCAAGTACTGCTTTCTGATGCGTCGTCGTTACGCTCCGGTCTCCCGTTTGCCGTTTTCACACAAGAGATGCACTTTCTGCCGCAGTGTCTGCTTCGTGATTCGTCTGTGCCCTACGGCGTCGAACTACAGAAATACTACTATACTCCCGACGTCGAGTTTTTGCAGCAGCAATTCGGTGAAGCACGATCACTTGGCCCCGCAGCTGCCGAAGAATGGCTGAAAGGGATGGCATTGCGAGGACGACATTTACTGGATGATGCTGCTCGCTTCGAACAGTGGGAAACTTTCGGAGATCTAGCAAAGGCGCGACAGACCATTCACAGGGTTGTGCTGGAATCACCACAGCTTAAGGATACTGTCTCACCATCATTGGGCCTACCTGCGCGGCTGCCCTTCACCAGCGGCGCACCTCCTATGGAAAAGATGACCCTAGGCTCAGCCATTGGCTTGCTGCCATTACCCGTCTATGGTGTACCGCCGGGAACCGAAGTGCCTTATACGATGCCTGCAATGCAATCAGACTCGGCTTCTATGGGATCTCAGAAGAGCACAGGGACACACAAGGCCAGCAAGTCTTCCAAAGAGCGTGCACGAATTCGAGCGTACAAGAAGGCAGACATTATTGAACGCTGTAGAAAGCTGGAACCACCGATCGCGAGAGACATGCTCGATCGTCTAGATGCATTTGATGCTGCTTTGCAAGTGCCAATGCCGCTGAACGAGAGCTCCTGGGAGACTCTGAAAGATCGATTGCTGCAACAAAGACGAAAAATTGTACTAGAGGACGAAGCCAGAAATGCTGCGAGAACTGCGCCAGTTCCGGGACAATTTCGGCCCCCATCCCGGAGTGATGAATATGTGGTCGCTCATGCAGACACTTCCAGAAGAGAGCAACTGTGCAAGATCGCCGAGGAATACACCAAACAAAAGTATGGCTATGGCGGATGGATTACGTACCCTACTGCTCCACAGTTTGCAGCAGATGTGCTGATACACACCAGGCAGAGATTTGTTGAGGAAGAAGATCGACTCCAGAGACTGCAAGCTCAAACAGGTTTCGTGGCTTTCCAAGAGAGTCTCAAACTGGAAGACATGAAATGGGTGTTTGAGCAGACCATTAAACCGAGGACGGAGCAGATACGTAAAGATTTATTTCTTTGTCCAGTGTGTCCGACTACAACAGGCACTGTCAAGCATTTTGCCTTCGAATCTATAATCCAGCACTATGCTTCTAAGCACACATCCGCCTTCAGTATCGGCACGCAAAAAGTATCCTGGAGAGCCGAATGGCCGGAAACACCGCCTTTCGCAGCGCACCCTGAGCGAGTCCACACTCCTCCACCAAGCATCACCCACACGCCTACCTTGTCGCACAAGCCATTATCTGCGATGTCGCCAGAGTCAATTATGACATCAACAATACCATCAGCTGGATGGCGCTCTCCAGGCACAATGAGCCTGATGAGCGGCACGACCAATACGTATTCCATGGCGGGAGGTTCGGCCGCGGCTCGGCCTACAACAAACAATGCTCCCGGCTATGGGATGTATGAAGTGCAACGAGATTTCTTTTCTGCTGAGCTTCACCGAAGCTGGAACACGATGCCAGGTCCACCGCAAATACCAAACAGTTTGCGACTGTACCTGGCGGTTACTGAAGCAAATGCTGCTTTCAGGAACAAGTACAAGAACCAGCCTTTGCTGGATCTGTTCACAGACTGCATCAACACGAAATTTGAGCTGAAAGATCTGAAGCAGCTCGACCATCTCAGGTGTGCCGAGTGCATGATTCTGGGCAGGCCTGATTCCCGCGCTACTTGGGCGCTTCAAGACCTTGTCATCCATTTCAAGAAAGTCCATCTCGACCGCAATCTGTCAAATTTGAAATCTGACTGGAGAACCGACATGGTAGCATTGCCTGAGCCGGTTTTGATTAGAAGCATGCAGACAGATCCCAAATTGCCGGAGAGTCTCACCAACCATCTACAGGACGCCTTTACCACATCTACGCTGAAATATGTCCTAAGCAATGAGCATGTCAAGAATCATCCTGCGCGATATGACACACCTCTGAGTCGCTACTCATTCGGCGAAGGCAATCAAAGACATAAAGACTCCCAAAATTATACCTACGATGCAGCCGAGTATCGACCCCATCATGTACAGTATCCACGGCACTTCGTTCCTTCAGTTGCTGCAGTCTACGGAGATCACGACACGTCACGGGATTCGTGGTCAGCAACTTCGAGGACTGTTATAGGCGAAGAGCTTTCTCAGGGTAGTCACCGTTGCAGGCCAGCATCCATCGCCTCGGACCACGCCTTACCCGTGTCACACCCTTTGGACATCACTTCATCGGTCAATCAAACAGGTTCAGCTAAAGGTCAAGATGTTGATCTCTACCGTCTCCGGGGTGAAGCCATAGCTCGTCCTGAAACGGTCCGATGTTACGTTGGTCGAAGCGAGCAACGCCCTGCGAGCGCAGCTGAAGACTTTTTGAGCACAATTGATGCGCAAGTTGATGTAGAGATGGCTGAGTCTGGTCTAGGCCAAGCGCGTAGCGCTCGCACCTCGCGTCCTGCTTCAAGATCGAATAGTGCCATGGATGCCACCGCGAGAGGTAGCCAGCGAGAGACGTCTGAGATTACAACCCTTCGAGAACTGGCAACGAGCAGGCCTTCATTTGGAAACGTTGCTGAAGAAAGCGAGCCAGCTCGGGCGCATGGCCGTGGAGGACAACTGAACCCTTCACCACTTCCGCAGGCACGCAACACACAAGCAGAGGCAATGGAACGACATCCTTCGAGAATTATAGAGTTCGATCAAAATGGAACTCCTATCCCGAGTTCTGGCCATGTTTTCCAAGAGACATCACCTCCACGGCTCCTCAGGTTGCCGCCCGATCAATACGACCCGCATTCAGAATACTTCAGGCATTCACATGGCATTCAAGAAGCACCTCCACAACGAGCGATTTTTATCCACGAACACGGTTACGCCGACTATCCAGCCGTCGAATACGTTCATGCCCCTTCCTATCAAGCCGAACGGATCTATGATCCCAGAATTGGCCAATACCGTGTCGTGGAACGACCACAATATGTGCAACTTGACGAAAGACGGCCTAGGGTGCAGACGCTGTACGATGAGCGTGGCCGGCCAGTGCAGTATCGAGAAGTCATAATAGACCCTAGAATAGAAGAAGAGATGAGGTATGCAAGGCACATGACGAATTATGAAGAGCGCAGGTTTGCAGAGCGGTAGCACCCTCTAGCAAGCGCGTCTGAAATAACCTTTTTCCTGGTTGTGTTGGGTATTATTGGAGTAGATGGAGCTCCTTAGTCTAGCAATCTTATTTTCTATGCTCACTGTGCGTATTGAAAGAACGTTACGGGCTTCGAGACGTATTTTTGAGCTGCTTGCTCATCTAAAGTCTGATTGGTTGAAAGATGCGTGCCAACTTGTTGAGGGGCAATGCGCAGGCCATTAAGTGGACCATACCCACCGATCCTCACAGGTCCGGTGCCTTTTGGGGGTGAAGGTAGTTTTGCAACGTACTGTAGAACAATGGACGAGCGAGAGAGTATTTCTTCAGTGAGATTCCTCGGCTCTCCGCATTTACCGTACACACTGACAGAAATAGTGGTCCGCCAGGAGTGGGATAGACTTTTATAGCTGAGGCACTGTCAGAATACCATCAGCAGCCACTCTTTCCGGTACATGGCCTTGCCATGACCGTGTTGTTCCTCTCTTTCGATTATCTTTGACGCTAAACGTTTTTAGCTCGATGCGTTAATACCTGCCACGAACCGAGACTCACATCTCGTCAAGATCACTTTAAGGTCGCCGGTCAAGGCACTGATGGGCGTAATGTCGTCTCCCGCAAGCAGCCTGTCCATATCCATCCTGACACTCTAACGAATATTGAATGTGTATGAATTTTCCCTCATCTTATCGTCTCCAGGATTCATCTCGCTGTCTGCGACGTTGGAGCCACCGGGCCGGAAGTGGTCTAACAGCTGCGGGAGCACACTAAGACATACGCACTTCTCGTTCCCGATTCCCTTTCACACCAGTCCCGCAGCATGAAATCAAATGGACTGTCGAGACGCTGGAGGGTGAGATTGTATAGAGGTTACCGAGCGCCCACTTGAGAGACGGCGTAGGCGAGTGAGCATGTCCCCTGGCGTGCTCCGAATGCCACAGGGTACTCCTTGACGCGTTCGCTTAGCCATAAGAAGTTGAGCATGTGCCTGACCTGCTTGGCTTCGCCGTTCTCCGCGGCAATTGGCCGTAGCTCGGGATGATTCGCGCTCCAGTGGGCAAAGCCCTTGAGCCACAAGCCCAGGCTCTTTCCAATCTGGCAAGCCTCGGACTTTAGCGACTCCGAGGTAGGGACAGCGTAGTAACTTCAAAATAAAGTCCTTCAGGGTGGTCCCGTTTGGCAGAAACTCCAGAATCTGGTTGGTGTTGCCTACATCATAGTGGTGGTACTTTGGCGTTCGGACAGTGATGTCCGGGGAATCAGTCAGATCCGCCTTGCCAGTGAAATGATTATTGGACAGACCCTTGAAACACTCGGCCTCGAGGCGCTGGAGCAGGTCAGTACAATGTGCCAATCGCTCCCAGATGGACCCACGCAGCGAATCAGAGTCAGGGCGAACTCTGGTTTCGTCATCATATGCGTCTCTCCATGCTTCACCATGACCTCGGTCGTGCCATCATCGAGCGGCTTCAAGACCTTGTCCAGGTAGGTCCAGTTGACTGACCCACCCGAGAGCTTTTCCAAGGCCGAAGCTTCATAGGGCGTGCCTTCGAGGCTCTTCTTGACCTTAATATCAATGTCGCTAGAGCGAGTCGTCGCCATGGTGAGATTCACTCTAATTTACACTGACAATTAGCAGTAATTGGTTTCCTGATATTTGCAATGCAGGGACGGCGCGGGGAGAGGCTAGAGCTTTTAAGCTTTCAGTGATACCGTGCAGACAGCTACTTGGTACCTTATAACGTCAGCGAGGCACAAGCCGACAAACAGACGAGCAGACAAGCCGAGAACTGGCCCCCTGTATGTTTCGCTGACGCACGGAACACCAGGGCTACGAATCACAGCAGTATCGGCTCATTGATTTGGGGGCTCCGTAACCCTGCAGTGTGATCGACAAGCCTGCTCTTAACTGACCCAAACTGAGGACGCCCAGCGGGGTTCCCCAATGCTCGCTACCAGCCCCCCACAGTATCCTCGTCTAAACATATACTGCTGGACGGCCATCATGCCGTGAAGAGCGTAGATGCAAGATGCGTGCTGACTCATAACAGCAGGTATTGCTCGGGATTCGGTGTATTCGGCATCTCGAGTACTTCGATAGGTGATAGCTTGCGAAGAGTAAGCCTGCTAAAGCTCTTTATCGGAAGTATGCAGTCGCCGACGAGGAGACTGGGAAAACTTGTAAGATTTAATAATTGTACTTTAGGAGACTTTAACAAAGTCGAACACGGAAGTTAAGAGTTTCTCGCTATTTCCTATATTATAATGGAGCTCGTTCTGTGATGTGTTTGTTGTGTTTGCTACTTGTACGCTAAGATATCCGGAAGTGGACTAGTCACTTCGGAAAAGACCAGTCTAATAGAAAAGTGGTGTAGTCAACTTTGCATAGTGACTACTCAACTTTTCAAGTTGGTTAATCCACTTTCCGCATAATTCAGTTAACTTAAGATGTGGTTTAGCCCACTTCTAAACTCTACGCTTTCCCTAATTTTAATCGAGGCTAGGACAGGCACACTAGATAGTTCTTGTAACACCCACACTAAGGAGAGGAAAACTATATCCACGAATAAGCTCTTCTTTCTCGGCTTAACTATAGGCTTAGACAGGCAACTACTAACTCCACTACGAGGGTTTTACACTACCGCGTCCACCACTACTATTACAACTGCGATCGCCTACCACTTAACTAATTTATTATATTAGTAATAGATAGAGAATATATTATCTCTTAGGCCCTTAAAGACCTCGATACCGGTCGTTTTCCCTCCCTCCGAACCTACGCAGCCGTATATAATCTCGACTATACTATATTATTAAGACGAAGACGTAGCTAACGAGCTCGCGTTAGTAGCTACTTAAACTAATAGAAACTCAGTTGTTAGATATTTAAAACGGTGCGTTAGGTTAATGCAACCGAAAATAGCTAGTAATAGGAGAAAGAGAAGTACGAAGAGTTTAGAGTAGAATAGTCACCGCTAGAATAATCACCGACGCTAGAACTTTTATCGCGTCTTAGCAACAAATTACGTGTAAAATAGTCACCGTTACATATACGAATACTTATTAGGCATAGCTAAGTAGCTTTCTAGCCAAAAGGCCGCGACGGATAGTAATAGCCAGCCGCGAATAGTAATAGTAATATTAATACTTCTATTACTGCAGATAGTAGCCGAGGTTCACGGAAGTGGAGGAGGGCGTAGGGGATGAGGTTGTCTAGCTATTCGTGGCCCTATCTAGGATATCGACTGAACGCTGGAGGGTTGAGTTCCTCCAGCTCCTGCGGAGTTCCCCTTGTTCTTGAGATCACGTGCTGTTCCTTAGCTTCTAGCATGTGTCTCCTATGCGCGCTCCTTTTGGCGCGCCCTTGCCGGTGACAACTTCTTTAATTTAAATAGTTTCGCTGTTTATCTTAATATTCGACATATCTTATTCTTAAATAGTACGCGATTTCGTCATCATACGAAACTTGCTCATCGCCGTCTCTCCAACCCCATCGCTTACCCGTCTCTTCATTGACCCCGGATATCGCCGGGCAATGCTTACTATGACGCAAAGATGGCGTCAAATATACTGGTAATTATTAAGCATCGATTGATTAAAAGAAGATGGACAGACGGGATGTTTAAGGCGAGCCTGGTGGTATAACTAATAAAGGCATCCGCTTGGCATCACCGAACCAAAGCATACTCAGATCAGCATGGCTCAAACAGAGTTCTTCATGTCTACAGGTGTCCACCGAATGGTCACTATCGCAGAAGATCCTGAACTCATCCGAATCAAATATATCGACACTGCGCCAGCCACTTCCAATCCACAAGGCACCATCCTTCTTATTCACGGCTGGCCGCAAACTTCCTACCAGTTCCGCAAAGTCATCGGACCGCTCTCAGAAGCGGGCTATCGAATCATCACCCCCGACTATCGTGGGTCAGGTGATTCAACAAAACCTATGAACCTCGACGGTTACAGGAAACTCAACATGGCTGCGGACCTCCATAATGTTATCCACGACTATCTCGGCATTAAAGAGAAAGTTCATGTGGTTGGGCATGACATTGGTGGCATGATTGCTCACGCCTACGCAACAAGCTTCCCAGACGACACAGCAAGCGTCATCTGGGGTGAATATCCACTCCCAGGTACTACTTTCTATGATAAGACAAAGGACAGTCTACAGCTCTTCCATTTCAATTTCCATAGAATCCTCGACCTGCCAGAATGTTTAATTTAGGGCAACGAAAGAGCGTATCTAAAGCACTTCTTCGACAAGCTTTCGTACAACGCCGCAGCCATCACCCCCGATGATCTTGATTTTTATACAGAGCAGTACGCGCAACCAGGAGGGATGCGAGCCAGTATCAACGTCTATCGACTCTTCGAGAAGGACGCGGAGGATAATCTGGCAATGAGAAAAAAACATGGAAAATGCAAGGTCCGGTGTCTGACTCTAAATGGGGATAAGAGTCTCTTAGCGAAGCCTGCAGCAGAGGAGGCTGCAGAGTTCTATAGGAATTTTGAGACGGCAAGGGTGATGGATGCTATGCACTATATTGCGGAGGAGAACCCGCTGTTACGACTTGGCCGCTCTGCGACCACCCGCATCACTACCTGAGAGGGAGGAAGGTATGACGGATGTCACGTGACTTCCAAGAAAGGAAACACCTGGATAGATGGAGAGGCGGTAAGGCACCTTACCATCTTGCCAACTAACCACACTATGTTTCCTAGTATGGAAAGAAGAAACTACTATATAGATCACGAGTCTCCCATGTTCACAGACTCACGTAGTCAACTTAAGTACATGATCCGATACTTGATCTATTCCTACGAACCTCTGTTCTAGTCATACTATATCCCCTTTCCTTGAAAGACCCAACTCCGTAGGCCGTAACACCTAGTCGTGGACGGTTCATGACACTTTAACTACCCTTAATAGGAATATAAGATACGAATTAGCTAATAACTAGCTCTCGCCCCACCTCACCAACAGATAAACTTTCTAAGGACTTTGCCAGCCTTAACTTATCATTACGAAGTGTTGCTAGCACTAAGACTACAGTACCTACAGTTATAGAGGCCGCAAGGGTTAAAGACGACGTCAAGGTTAACTTCTTCTATAGAGATAGGGCTAAGCTTCGGGCTTACTTAATCTAGGTAAAATTGGCTTTCAACCTTAATCCTACTAAGTTCCTAGACATAACTACTAAGGTTATCTATACTGCTACTTTCCTTCGAGGCTCGGCCTCTGCTTGGTTTAAACTATATCTAACCCAATACCTTAGACCCGACGACCTTAAAGACGATGAGACAAAGAGCATCTTTAAGGACTTCGGTGAGTATAAGGATAAACTCAAGTAGGTGTTTAGAACTATAGACGAGGAACGAGCCGCCGCAAGAACTATTTATCAACTTAAGCAACGGGGCTCTACCGCTTAGTACTGGTCTCAATTCCGATAGATCGCTGCTAGACTAGACTGGGACGACGAGGTATATACCGCTGCTTTCTACAACGGGTTAAGTGATGCGGTTAAAGATAAGATAATGCCAGCCCCATTAAAAGAATATAAGGATCTAGTAGACTAAGCTATCTTGCTCGATAATCGACTCTACGAACGCCGTATAGAAAAGAAAGGACTTTACGGAGGGCTAAGGTACATAGGTAATAAGAGTTAGAGACGCGACTATAGGGACCCTATAGACCTAGACTTAATAAATAAGGGACGACCTTTAAAGTTAAATAAGTTCCGAACTAAGAAAGGATATAGTAGGAAAACCGAGAGAGAGAGACGTAGAAGGGAAAACCTATACTATAATTGCGGAAAATCCGGATATCGGGCTAAGGAGTATAATACCCAGCTATAAGGACTATATATAATAAGCGATAATACAGCCGGTATAGTAGCGAAAAAGGCCGATACTACTATTAAGACCTATAAGACCTAAGGGAGTCTAGGTACAGCACAGGATAAGGGGCTAGGGGAACCCCGTAAGGAAGAGAATACCCTTAAAATAACCCGAGAAATGGTTATTAGAGAAAAACCAGCTATTAACGAACATATAGGACTATATTAGTTAGCTTGCTACGACGACTCTTGCCCTATCTACTACGAGGGAAAAGACGGAAGTAGGTGGTTTCCTTAAGAACTAAAGCGCAGGAGGAAGAATAGGAAGTAAAAGGGACACTAGGAAACCCTAGCCATGATAGAAGCCTAGGAAAACCCTGAAACTAACGAAGAGGCAAAAGAAGAAAGTGACTCTAACGAAGAAATTAAGTTCGTAACGATCTACGCCACGCCGAACTTCTTTATTATCATCACTCCTTATTAGGAAGCATAGCTATGTATAAGGGAGGACTGCGGATAAAGTAGACAACATGCACATCCGATATTTAACCTATAAATACAACTAAAAGAATATCTACGCTTAATAAAACTACGATTCTATAGAAAAACTGAATGCCCGCATTCTAGTGACCCTTATGTGCACTAAGGAAATGACTATAAAGTGGAAGAGATAGAGCTACCCGAGGAAGTGGGACGAGCGATATAGGCGGGATAAGAGTACGAGGTGTAAGACCTATACCTCGGCACCTTAGTCGCTATACTCGACGAAAGGGGACATACCGAATACCTATCGGGAAATTTTAAGTGCGACGATATTAATTATCTAGACTACTACTCGACTTATTGCTATCGCTTTAATATTAACCTCGGACACCCCTATTTCGGGATTCTACTAGAACTCTACAACCAGCTTATAGAACAAGGACACACCTGTAATAGGACAGATTATTAGGAACTAAAGACGCATATCTACTTTGTAAAAAACGAATAGAGAACAGCTGTTAGAGGCATAACTATTCTCTAGTAACGCCTTAAGAATTGAATGCACTGAGCACTAACCCTACGACTCCCCTAGTCCTTACGGCCAAACTAGAAGGAGAGTTAGTAAAGGTAATAGTGGACTTAGGAGCAAATCACAGCTACGTATCCGTATAAATAGGACAAAAGCTAGTAAAGTTTAAAAGAAAGAAAGACCGACCGTATCCGCTAATAGTAGCAGATAGGACACCTATCGATCACGAAGACGGTTGGATTAGAAATAAGCTACGAGAAATACGGCTTAATATTAGGGACTACGAAGAAATAATATTATTAGATATTGCTAGTATTAAGTACGATATCATCCTAGGGATGAAATAGCTAGGATAATATAACCCCGAGATAGACTGGAAGGCGCGAATTCTTAAATTTCCTAATTACAGTTACGGGAACGCGGAAGGCCGATTACCTAACTCTATTACTGGTTGGAATGACGCGTGATTCACAGTAAAATTTAAGGTTACGCTAAGAAAGTTTCTCACCATTCCGTCGCAGCATTCCGCGCTAAGTCTTTTTAGGGATAGTATATATTTCTTACGATTCCGAACTAGGCCGTATTAGTACTAGTCTCTGCTTAAGTAATCCTCAAAGTATCACCCTAAATTCCGTAGAAATTTCAATATAGGTACGCCTTACACGATTCCTCGCACGATTCCACGCACCATTCTACCTTCCTCGCACCATTCCACGCACCATTCCATCCTCCTCGCACCATTCCACGCACTATTCCATCCTCCTCGCACCATTCCACGCACTATTCCATCCTCCTCGCACCATTCCACGCACTATTCTACCTTCCTCGCACCATTCCACGCACTATTCTATCCTCCTCGCACCATTCCACGCACCATTCTACCTTCCTCGCACTATTCTACGCACTATTCTATCCTCCTCGTACGATTCCACGCACTATTTCATCCTCCTCGCACCATTCCACGCACCATTCCACGCACTATTCTACGCTCCTCGGAGCACCCTACGCATAATTCTATTCTCTTCGCACGATTCTACGCTTCTCTATATAATTCCTTATATAACTCTACGTACTATACGTAATCCTATAGTAGTCGAGGGTTATTATATCCACCCCGGTTTAGTATAACGTAAACAGAAACGAAAGGAAGCCTTAGTAAACGATTATAAGCGAGCACAAACGAATTAAACGCCTAATAGAAACGAGTAGAAGCTTTAGTAAACGACGATAATTAAGAATAAAGGATTCTATAGCCGAAGTGAAACGATAACAGTGTTAGGAGACGACGCTAACCGAGAATAAACGAACCTAGAGCTTAATAGAAACGGATAATAATGTCAGCAAACGACGATAAGCGAGAAGAAACGAACCTGAAGCTTAACAGAAACGGATAATAGTGTCAGCAAACGACGACGAGCGAGAAGAAACGAGCCTGAAACTCAACAGAAACGGAGAGAAGCCTAGCGAACGATACTAAGAACAAACGAATTCAGGAAACAACGGAACCGAAAGAATCTAGTAGGCATTCGCCATCGTGAGTGAGGTGCACAAAATTACACGATACGGTAAGTTTCGTACACCATCCTGTTCGACTGGAGCTCACCGACTGCATGATACCAGCTGCTTGCGCATCGATCTCTTGTGGCCGTAGATATCGTGCTTTGAAATGTCGTGGTGTGGGGCCTCGAGGAGTGGATGATCGACACGCTAAACTATTCCTAGATTTTTCGACCACTCGACCAATAGTAGTGCTCCATTACCTGACCAACGCTAGGCCTGATTCGAATTTTCTGCCACCGCACCAATCAAAATGCAGCAGTCAGACCTTGGACCCGACGACAGTTCAACGTACTGCTTCTCGCATCTTGAGAAAGATGTTCTGCTTGACCTAGAATGTTTCATGGAACTCGCACACAGGTTACTTATACCACGTGCAAATAAAAATAACTAACGGACTAGGTATATATAGCATGCTCTGCACCGATATTTTCGCAACGTGGCCCAGCATGAATAAAAAATTTACATTGGAATTTGATCCTGTTTCCTCGTTCTCGAAAGATGATAATTTGTACTCAGATAGCGGGAACGCGATTTGAGTACATTCTTGCGTATGCTCCCGTGCTTAGATATCTCGACTTAATGACCTGTCGATGACGAAACTGGCATTGTGTATAATTAGTACTTATTCTTCTCCTCGCCCTTGTATGGCCGAAGTTGATGGTGGCTGCTTTAGGTCTAGCGCCGTTACTGTGTGAACCCTAAGATGTGATTTACGAATACGAGGTTACGGAGAACGATGATACACGAGTCTCACGTTGCTAAATGATTAAATAGTGTTGGTACAGGTGAAAACACGGAGCAAATGCAATCGGTAAAGGGACGGAAATTGATTTCTAGAACCGTTGGGCGAAAGCTGCGCGACCTGCGGGCTCCGGGTGGCTAGGATCGGACCCTACCATGCCTCGGGGACGGCCACGAAAACATGCCAGAAATGAAGACGCAAATACCGCCCGTCGTGCTCGTCGTCAGTTGCAGGGTCAACCCACGCAAAGCTTACCGCCTCAACCCAGCGGCTTCGTTCAGGTAAGCGGTCGATTTTCGTTTTCCTCCAATCGTGCTCTGGCACATCAATCACCAAGAGCATTTCCGCCTGACCGGTAATTAGGTCAATTTTGCACCTTCGTTTTCTGGCCCACTGGTTTGGGAAACGCTGGTGGAGACCGCTGAGACCCCGCGATTGCCCACTCCTCTCGAAGAACCTCTGCTTGAAGACCTGCTAGCTTTCGGTGATGCCGACGCTCATGCGGATGATGCTGGTGAGGATTATTTGGAAGATGAGCCTCCATCTCACTTGGTAGGCGAAGATACAGCTGCTGGTATTCCGCCCAATACCAGAATTGGTTCTCTGACCCCATCCCAACCGGCGGTACCGGCTCTTCTCCCGGCGACAACATCGGCGGCAATCTCGGCTCGTACGAGACGGCAGCGATCAACCACGCAGGCTGCCCAGCATGGCCAAACATCTCCTCCACCAGAACCGGCGCCCGGTCTCTCACCGGACGAGCCATCGGCCGAACCGCTGCTTCCTGGCACCGCCTTAGCCCATTTCCTGGCCGCACAGTATCTTGCCCTTGATCCGGGTCAAGCGCTGTTAGAATTTGCTCGCCATACTCCTGATGTTCCTCCAAATCTCCTTCACAGTCTGGAACGACTTCATGAACTCCCCAACGAAACGCGCCCCGATGGTATCCTCAGCCCTGCCGAAGGGCTTGAACACGTTCAGTCCCACTACCGACCTGACCAACAACTGCCTGATGTCATCTCTCAGCCTTCGATTGAAACACCTTCGGTTCAGTATACGGAAGAGGAGCTGCAGTATCTGTTTACTGGTTACACGTGTGGCGCTGACCGGCCTTTCCGACCGAAGATTGACCCTACCGCCGGCAGCTTAGAAGACTATATCGTTACCACCGAATTTGACATTGACAGCCTCCTCATCTTCACCTCACATCTGGGTTTGTTCCGGCAAGGGATTCTCTGGTACCCTGCTCAAATGCCCACGGGTGCTATCACGACGAGTATGCACATGAAGACGATGCCCGTTCAGTATACCGACGACCACGGTCACCTCCACTGTCGGAGGGTGCCCATTCATCACATTCCCAACTACTGCTTTGCACGCCCGCCCGGAACCGACGGGATCACCGTTCATTGGTTCTTTCCTCGGCTGTATGAGCCTTGCGAAGTGACGGCGGCTGAAAGGGAAGGACAACGGCTCAGTGCGCATTCTTTTGGCCGCTGGATTGATCGGGTCCTTCTTCCGAGTCTGAACGAGTGCCTGCCCGCCGGTCGAGTGCAACATCTGCCATCCAGCGTCCAACATGCCCAAGCCAACACCCGAGCATTCCACACCGAAACCCACACCAGCACGGCCAACACCGGTTCTCGGCACCAGAACTTCCAGTACGAGATCCCGGCTGAATACCTGCCTGCCATCCAAGATGCTATTACACGCCGAATTCAACGGGCTGGCAATCACATCTTTCGAGATGCCTTTCTCCTGGTGATTGGCAAGGGTCTCAAATTGCAGCCATGGAAGACGCCCCACCTGACGAGCACGGTGGACTATTTCTCCGAATGGCTCACTCGGCAATTTAATCCACAGCACTTCTCTGAAGATACCGTCCATGTCGATCTCGGTAAAGAGACTCTGACCACCTGTCCATCGACATTGTTGTGGCGAGAAGAATTCCTTCGACTGTTTGCGTCCTGCTTATCGATCTGTGTCGACGACCGAGCCCTAGTGAAGCCCACCTTTTATCCGTGGGGATTTTTGCGAGGCGTGGGTGAAGCTACAGTTGAACCCCGTCTTGAGTCCCGGTTACGTGGTCAAGGTGTGTCTTACATTCAGCACTATGGCAGTTTTAAGGAGATCTATGCTGCGGGGACCACGTATCCCTTCTCCAACCCGCATCTGTCCAACCTGACGGTCAGTCCCGAGGTATTAGCCACCTTGCAGCATGTCGGTGGTGCCATCAGTGTGCGCCCGGAGATCCTGGCACGGTCTTACATCTATTCCAAACTCCGCAGTCACTATGGCCTGGTCAGCTCTGTTGCCAAATCGTATGGCAGTCGGTGGGAATCTCGTATGACTCTGCGACTTCTTCGCCAAGTGTATCAGTGTGCTCGTCATGTCCCGCTTCCACTATCGTTCCACGTTCATGCTTCCACTGCTTGGGTTACCCATCCTACAAGTGCCATGATCGATTGGCACCGCTTTCACCTGAACAAGTTCTGCTTTGCTTTTGAAACCATCTATGCCCGATGCCGAGAAAGACCATACATTGCCTGGGAGCACACCCAACTCATGATTCTGATGCTGAAATGCATTGCCTGTTTTCAAGGACGACTGGTGCCAGGAAGCTACCCTCAGCTTTGGAAAGATCACTATCCGTCTGCGGCTTCCCGTGGGCGGAATCCAGCACCAGCCAACCTCCGACCTCAACATGGGCTTGCCATTGGAGTCAACCTGGCTGCCGATGGGTATGGTTGGCTTGCCGACAAGATTGACTGGGCCAACCTCATTCTCCGGTCTGAGGTTAGTGGACAATTTCGAGTGCAACAGCTATCCATTCTGAGCACCTTTCGAACACACTACCGGCGCCTTCGCAACCACATGGATGACTACGTCACGATAGCTTCTTCTGCCTGTCTGCTTACTCAATGGAAAGACTCTACCGTCCATGTTGCCTACCTGCTTCGATTGTTCCGGGCCATCTGCCTACGAGCTTTTCACCGCGACGTCTTTCATGTTCTTCGACCCTACGTCAGGGCAGGACACTGGCCTGAAATTGAGCAAGGTAAGCTCAGCCTCAGCATGGACGTGTTGAACCGTGTGCTTGAGCCTACTCGGGCGAGCAGCCGTCTCATGACGAGCCCGCATCAGAAGATTCGCAACTTTCACGCCCTGTTTCAGTTGCTTTGGGGGGAGAATGATGGGTTCCCGAGAGGTCCTTGGCGGCAGCTGCCGTACCGAATGTTGTTTACGTTCTGTGAGCAGCTGTTGACCGACGTCCTGGGGCGTGATCATTTCCGTGCTTGGCGTCGAGGTCTCAGCCGTCACCTTCGGATCAACTTCTGGCTTCTTCCGTATCCGTGCAACAACATTCTTGCTGGCCACGATCGCCTGGGAGATGGTCGGGTGGTATTTCGGTGGTGGTCCAATTTCAACTTCAAGCTGGCACAACACCTTGGTGAGAACCACGAGCAGATCGTCCGATGCCGGCACTGGCATTCGTGGCCGCCGGGACGATGGTCAGTCACACCGGAGAAAGGTAGGGCACCTTTCCAGTTCCCCGGGGGGAGTTCCCACTAACATATCCAACAGATGCAATGCAAGGTCTGCTCCGTCCCGACATTCAGATGGCGTTCCTTCGAACCGAGCAAATTCTCGCCCAACTTCAAAACTTGAGTGAACAAGTTAGGAGACAGGAGCCTGATTCCGGTGACGAGGATGAAGATGGCCTAGAAGCTGACGGTATTCGTGACCCTGTTGGTGTTCGACAGCTCACCACCGCACCTGACAATACCAGCAACGCCAGTGACTCTGATGCTGGTTCTTCCGTGGCGGATGATCCGGCATTGTCCGAGTATGAGGACCGGCGACGACTTCGTGCGGATGAGAAGCAGCATCGTCGGCATTGTCAACGGCTGGGCATTATTCGTCACTCCCTGCGACTGGAAAGGCAGACCTTCCGAACGGCGGTCCCACGCGTTCAGGTGCGGACCAGTGATCGTGACGCGGGTGAAAATCCTCCTCAAGCAGGAAACCAAGATATCGAGGAGACCCTGAGTCGATATGACATTCGTCTTGCCCAGATAGCCGGCGAAGAAGCCCGACATTCTCGTGCCATTACTCGTCTATCCCAGGATCGTCTGACCTCTCTTCGACAGGCACGTTTTCGTCGAGAGGAACGTCACCAAGCGCAGCTACAGGCAGAAATCGAAGCTCGCAGACGTCGACGAGAGAGAGCTCGACAGCAACAGAGGAAGGAATTTCAACGACGAGTTCGAGTAGAGGAAGCTCGTATCCGGCAAGAGCATCAGTGGTTGGCATCGATTCGAAGTAATGCCCAGCATCGTAAGCGTCGGATACTGGGACCATTAGATACCCAAGACTACCCAAGATAAACAGGATGCCAGTCACTGTAACAAAACTCCTTCTAGGTCGTTACTCTTTAATACAGTTCGAGTCCACCAACAGTAGTCCCTAAACATTGTACAGGCAAAAAGTAGGGCTTATTATTTGATTCTATCACTCATTAGGTACTAGGTTTTTTAAAGACGGCTAAGACCCAGCTTTAGTGACTAATAATATGTCGGGTAGGCGCTAGGATCAGGGTTTGCGAGGGACTCCCTACTATCTTGGGCCCTATTTCGTCTACACTCGTAAAGGATATCCCTCCGTAATATTACCACTCGGCGGCTCTCGGTCCCAGCGAGATCACCCTTAATTGGTCGGTGACCAACTGGCTTAGTTCTCTTTTAGCCTCCCCTAGCCGACCGTCTCTCTCCGCTCTTTTTTAGCCGAGGGAGGGCGCGTATTAAAGGAAGAAGGAACAAGAGAGCGACTATAGCGCGTAAGCTTGAAGAAGTAAATATTATTCTATAAAGTTACTCTATTTACGAGCGCTTTCTTCCTCTAATAATATTCTCTTCTCTTTAGAGCTAGCCCTTACTTACTTATAAGAGTTAGAAGAGTAGACGGTGTTAGGTATAACTGGGCTATTGAATATAGAAATCTATACCCAAAACCACCCTCCTTTTTTTTTTTTTTTCTTCTTTTTTTCAATAACAAACTAGCCCTACTTATTTAATTTACCTGTAAGGGTCGAAGGAGTGGGTGCTATTAGGTGAGAATCTCCTCTTAGCTAGAAAAGTTCTCACCTAACACCCTCTTCTCCCAGGGAACAAGCCCTGCTTACTAGTTTAACTATAAGGGTCGAAGGAGCAAGGGATGTTACGTGAGAATCTCTCATTAGTCTAAGAAATTGTCACCCTACGCTGCCTTCTTCGCCTAGGGAACCAGCTCTACTTATTAATCCAGCACCGACCCTATTTAAAGAAGAATAAGGATATACCTTAAACCTCCTAACCTTCTTTACTCTTCCCTCCCCCCCCCCGGAAACTTATTATTAAGCTTTTCGGTGGGGGCGTGGCCTTGCAGCTGGGCCTTATAAAAAGGGTTGCCACACTACTCGTTAACGTTTGAAAAGCACTCACTAAGGCGAATCCGCAGGCTTAACATTAACACAATCGACCATTGTCTAGTAGCTCGAAAGCTAACAGTCCACCCCCGATAGGCCATCGTATTCGTGCGCCCCTGAATACTTTAAATCTTTCCGATTCAGTGATGAGTCAACCACCGAGTATCTCTCGCCTCTAGGTGTAGCCTCTATCCACATTTGAACTGAATAGCGTTCACGTCTACCCGAATGGAACAGCCTGTCACTCAAGATCTGGTCAGTCCCGCACCCAGGTCCGACTAAGTATATCTAGCCGGTTGGGCTCCGCGTAAACCCCTCTGATGCTCACATTCACACCGAAAGCACGCAGGTCTTTCGGCGTTCAGGTAAATCCGACAGATCCAGCAGATCCTCGCCTAACCGCACGCCCCGAAGGGGTACTTCGAAAGACCATTCACCGCTTAGTCTCCGCCTCGGCCGGAACACGCCGTGGCACGCTCGGCCTAGAGGAAGGCGACCGGTCAAGTACGAAACCGTGGTAGTCACCATACTTATAGTTGTCTCTAATTGCAAGGGAGGCGGCCGGCCGAGGCCCTAACCTGAGCGCCTCTAATCGAAGTTAAGGGCCAGCTCTAAGGCCGGGGACCGGACCACCCGGGGGCGTCCTGGCGTTACTAAGGACTGAAAGAAGAAGATAAGCTCGCATCCGGCCCCGGTCACAACCTTTTGAGGGGGAGCGACGACGAGGGAAAGGAGGGACCTAACCACCACCCACTGCACGAGTGCAGGCGGCCAGCAGGACAGACGGGGAGGGCAACCGCCGGGTTCGTCGACCCAAAGCACAGGCGAGACATTTAACTAAACGCGAACTGTACCAGGAGAGATCACCATTGGAAACCCAGCCGTCGGACCATCGGTCAACAGCCCAGGGTGGTTTCATAGGCGGGGCGGCTGCGACCGCCTAGGGTGCCTCAGAAGCAGCTACTGAAAGCCGAGCCTCGAGGTCCTAAGCGACCGCCCCTAGGGGGTTTGAGACCGGTTGGCCTCGGGGGAAGGGGGAAACGCCATCGACCCAGGAAGGAGTGGAATGTCACCTAAGATCTGACCACCCCGACCGGCGACGACCTTGGACGGTCGGACCGGCTCCTATCAGCCGTCCTCTTATCAGAGGCCCCTTCTTACATAATCTCCGGGCTCATATCGAGTGCTATTTCGTGAAAAAATGTTCGGGTCCAAATTTGTCATCTCAACGGGCATTTTTTTGTATGAGGAACGAGCATAAAAAGCCGGTCGCGGGCCCGGCCGACGTGAGGATCAAATCCAAAGTCCTGCGTAGGCGAGGACTTGGGCCGTGATCACTAAAACGTCCTAAGACAGCGGGTTCGGTCGGGGGGCGATCTACGGGCGTTTAGTAGGGGAGTTTTGGGCGGGACGGGCGGACTGGGGCCGGCCAACTGGTTTTGGGTAAGGGAGTTTTAGGCGGGACAGGTAGGGGAGTTTTCGCCCGGACCGCCGGACAGGGGCCGACTAACTGGTTTTGGGTAGCGGTATTGTAGGCGGGACAGGTAGGGGTGTTTTCGCCCGGACCGCCGGACAGGGGCTGGCCAACTGGTTTTAGGTAGGGTGTTTTGGGCGGGACAGGTAGGGGTGTTTTCGCCCGGACGGCCGGACGGCCGGATAGGGGCCGACCAACTGGTTTTAGGTAGCGGTATTGTAGGCGGGACAGGTAGGGGTGTTTTCGCCCGGACCGCCGGATAGGGGCCGGCCAACTGGTCTTCGTAGGGGTGTTTTAGGCGGGACGGCCGGACGGTGGCCGGCCAACTGGTTTTAGGTAGCGGTATTGTAGGCGGGACAGGTAGGGGAGTTTTCGCCCGGACCGCCGGACAGGGGTTAGCCAACTGGTTTTAGGTAGGGGTGTTTTGGGCGGGACAGGTAGGGGTGTTTTCGCCCGGACCGTCGGACAGGGGCTGGCCAACTGGTTGTGGGTAGCGGTGTTGTAGGCGGGACAGGTAGGGGTGTTTTCGCCCGGACCGTCGGACAGGGGCCGGCCAACTGGTCTTCGTAGTGGTGTTTAGGCGGGACGGCCGGACGGTGGCCGGCCAACTGGTTGTAGGT